>JBANCV010000588.1:0-31743 GCA_037040105.1 Amiota albilabris | reverse complement strand
GAAGGAGACAAAATAAATATTGATGATTAAATTTAAATTCATGTGTTTTTTTTTTAACAATTCCGGGTACTTTTTATTCAGAAGGTACATAAGTTTAATTAAGCTGGACCTATAGTTGCCTGAATTTGAATAAATTGGACCTATTTTTATATTTCCATTTTCCTTTAGATTTCTGTTTTTTCCAAGTTTTGTATTCAAGGAGGAAGGAAACTATAATTTTTTAAATAAAAAAGGAATTTAATATTACCAATTTTTTTTTTTTTTTAATGTACACAAATCACCTCAGTTTGTCTGAACCTTGTCCAAATAGAAACAGTAACCCAACGTTATTCTATATGGCAAACTAGTTAATTTTTTTTTTATTAGATTTACTAAACTGAAGCAGGTGGCTAAACGAATGAAAGCAGACAGATACAGAGACAGGTACAATAAAAAAAAGAAAATTTCGTATCCTTGCGTATTCTTGCGTATCCTTGGCAACTAAAGAAGATACAATACATTAAAATATCTTATAACAGCAGCATTAAAAACAAGTAAATCTAAAGAAGCAGTCAAGTGCGTGCCTCATGTTGGTCTTGGTGCTGTTGCTGTTGCTGCTGGTTGCATGAAAAAGTCATTAAAATGTAATAAATTAGAAAGAAAATGGGAAAGGAGAATTTCTAAGAAAAAAAAAGTGAAAAGGCAAAGAAAACAAACAACAATATAAATAAATAATAATATAAAAGAGAGAAAAGGGAAGAAGAAAAGGGAAAAAAAAATCAAGTTAAATAAATGAAAAGCGCGTGTGTAGCAGGCCACGATTTGAATTATGGTTTTAAAGAATGCCATGAAGGGGGATCAGAAACAAACGCAGGGCATTGTGCAGCTTGGTCTATAACATTCGCTCTTGCACCCCTCTAGAGAACGAATCTGAATGATACTTATATTAAAGCAGCAAAGTGTATTAAATTGATTTCACTTGATTTTCTTCATTCCTTTCCCTTTCCATTTCTTTCTTTATTACAAACCATGTGTGTGTGTGTGTGGGTGTATAGGAAACCGGAAGGGTGTGTGTGTGTGTGTGTGTGTGTGTGTGTGTAAGTGAGTGTGTTAGTGTATTTCACATTATTGCAAAATTTTCAACAAAACAAAAAATGTGCGTGTAATAATCATGAAGAAAATACCAAACGAAAAAGGAGATAGGACTTAGTAAGTAAGGAAATCAAATGCGATTTCGAAACAATGAAGAAAGGAAAGAATATCAATAGAAGCATAAATTGAGCAAAATTAAGAAGGTTTCTGATTTCATTTTTCAGATTTTGACGCCTTTAGCATGAATTCCATCAAGGATGATATTGATATACATACATACATAGATAACTGTAGAATAGGAGAAGAATGATGGCTAAAGAATGTATGAATGAAAAATAATAGAATACAGAAATCAAATAGATTCTGAAAAAGAAGATACTAAAAAATAATTTGCAGGTTAATAGAATGGTATTTCATGCCATGAGTTTGTTATATGAAGAAAATAGAATATCGAAAAAATGGTACCCAGAAATCTGGAACAAGTACAACTAGTCAAATAAGAAGTATTTTATGTACATACGTATACGTATGTATGTCTCCGCATTCATTTAAAATCATACATATACTCAAAACTTGACATGTATGGATGTGCGAATGGAGATGAGGAAAAGGAGCATGTTGAGATGGTGATGGAGGTGGAGGTGGAAGAGTATAGATACTTTGTATTCCACAAAACAGATAAAAAAAAAATACAAAAAAAAAAAAAAGAAAGGCGCAAAAATGCAAACACGTTTCAATAAAATTCAATTTGTAACACATTTCAACGCTTCCCGGCGGCAAAAGTACAAAGTGGAGTTAACGCGCCAAGTGAATTGGAATTGTGAATGGGGGTCTGGGGTTCCTCCTCCTCCTTGAATAGTAGGTTGCGTATAAAGGTTTTGGGATAAGTGCTTTTTGTAAATGGCAACAATATCAGGAAATTGTTAGTATTAAGAGAGAAATGGAAAGTGCGAAAAGAAAAAGCTTTAAGTAAGCATTGGTACATCTTTAAAGAAATATACAAAAAAAAAAATTTCCAATTGGAAATGCTTTGTTCCCTCCCCTTTACCACTATGACGCTTCAATGAAATTTTCCTTTATTGTAAACATTCCTCGAAATCTGGAAGAAACACTAAAGTTACATGGTATAAGATCATATATCAGTAGTATAACTAGAAACGCCTGCAAAAGTTATTCAAGTCAATTCCACAATTATTCACCTAAGGTTAGATCGATTTTTGCATATTTATTTTTAAGGCAACAGAGTCAATGTAATGCTAATATTAGAGTGGACAAAGAAGAAAAAAAAAGCATGAAATATAAACAAAATTTTAAATTTCTAAGAAAATAATGTTGAATTTATTTTATAAGTTTTTCTTAAAACATATTTGTCTGTATCCCTATACTACTTATAATCTCAATATGCTATGTTATATTCACACTCACTCTTCATTCACTCATCACTCACTCTTTCTAATAAGTCCCTTCGCAGTGTCTCTATATGAATTTTTAAATCATGTTGTTATATATTACTGTGTAAACCTGACAAAATCGGATTTATCCGAGATGAAAAGTATTCATTCCTGTTCTTATAAATCAATTTCCCTATATTTTTTTTTCCACTTCTCTTGTTGCCTTTCTTTTGTTAATTCCCGATCGGAAGTATAATCATTGTTTCTAAGAACTCATGTGACTGTTTGTCTGAGATTAATAGAAAAAAAAAAAAAAAAAAAAAAAAAAAAAAAGTAGGTTGACAATGTAAAGAATACAATCGATTACATTAATAACAATAACAAGCGAAACAGAAGCAATAAATTTACTTTTCTTCGAATTTCTCAAATACAAAAAAACAAAAAATTATTGTATTTGTATTTTTTGTCTTTTTGGTTTCTTGTTGGCTTTATAAGTATTTAGTATTTCAAAATTAATGAAGCTTTCGTGTTGTTAATCTGGGTAGTTTACACGGTGTCACCAAGGTGGTGTATACTCACATATATAATCCCTCCACCTATTTCTCTTTCCTGCCAAAGATTGCCCTTTACTCTCAACAATAATCTTCAATATATATATATATCTACCTGCCTCGTAGTAGTAGTAGTAGTAGTAGTTATTGTTGTTGCTTGCATGTTCTCTTGTTTCATATGAAGAAATTTGTTATTATTGTTTGTAGTATTCATTTTTGCATAATAAATCTTAAATGGAACCCGAGAACATGCTGTCAAATGATTCATAACCAATAAGACAAGTGAGTTCAAATCACGGATACACACGCAAACACACACACATGCGCAGATACTTATAGACATAAATACAGACACATACTTAAGTATAAATAGTTCCGCTGCGCTAATAAATCATCAAACGTATACACGCACGAATGAGTTAAGAGTTGAGAAATGAGTCAGGAGAGTCATTGGTGCTACTATTAGGGAAGGGAAGAATGGGAGATACATAAGTTCACCACTATACACAGTTTTCGAAGCTTTATTCATGTCGGAGTCTTTCTCACTATACTCTGCGGACAATTTGGTTTCTCTATGTAAAATGTTTGTGATTGTGTGTGGGTTGCAGTGGTTTTGCGACTTGACTCCTTTTCTTGATTTGATAAATTGTCATTGGGTCGCGGCGACGTTAAATCAAAATTTTCTTCAGTTTTCATGCATTTATTATAATCAGCGCCATTATCGGTGGGTTTATATTATACTATATACACACATACTGTACATAAGTTTATATATATGTTGACAACATTTTCTTATTTTATTGGTTTCGTTTAAAATTTTGGTTTCAGATTAATTTCTGTGTGTGTTTTTATGTGTGCGTGCTGCCGCTGATTTTGTAGCTTCAAATTCCATGGAGTTGATACTGATACTTTGATAATAAAGTATTATACAAAGGTTATTATACTTCTTTCCCTTGCTGCCTTGCTGTTTGTTGTTATCTTGGGCCTTTTTTTGTGTTGTTTTATGCATTAAGCATTGGCACATTGAACTCTTTTTGTTGAATTTTGCAATTTATCATTTGGATATTTTTTTAATTATTCATTTATTGGATTTGATTTCAAATATTTTGCTTCACATATTTTTAAATTCAAATTCCATTCACTCACTCTTTCAATCTTTCTTCAACATTCACGACTGAGCTCTACAAATTGGGTTAACTTTCATTATACTATTCATTGGAAATAGTTCTTGATAAGAGTTAATAAATAAATATTCAAATAGAGAACAAGTGACGCAACTCTCGCAACTCTCTGCATCATCAATATTTTGATCATGTGATTCAGACTGCTTGGGTTCACTGAGGTTGTTGTCAATACAAATATGAGAGCAATTGTACTGTGAAATTAATTACCTTTACAAATTGCATTGCGTGTAAAAGTTTCGTTTATAAAGAAAAAATTAAAGAGAGCGAGTTAATGTGCAAAAAAATTTGAAACTGCATTGATAAGCTTTTGAGAGAATAAATATTATGGTATTACTATAGATTATTGAGGTATATTTTCAATAACTCCCAGGTTTTCTAGAGGCTGCGGCAAGAGTATTACATCTTCGGCATAGTCGAAAATACCCTTCTTTCTGGTTTTAATTATACTCTATATTTCTCTTCTTCTACTACTTCCTACTAATGCAACACTTTTCAATTTCGTCATCAACCAATCTTTTTTCCCATTTATTGCTATATCCACGTACATTTTTTTTATTTTTTTTTTTATTTTTTTCTGTAACTGTGCATTCATGATGTCTTTATTTCCTTTGATTTGTATATTTTTTTCTACTGAGTTTTACTGTTTTGCATTTTGAACTTAAAAGCACATTAAGGCACATGAAGTGATTTAACTCCATCGCCCTTACCGCCCATAGAGAGGAGCTCGATTCAACTTGATTACGCGCATTTCAAATCAATTCGATTCCAATTCAAAAGCGATACTCCTTAGCTGAGCTAACAACGTCATACGACGAATGATGAAGATGATGATGAGCAGGCAGAAGGACTGACAGACGGACGGACAAACAACAATTTGCGCTCAGGTGTAATATAAGAAAAAGTCAAAGAAATAAAGACTGAGGGAGGAATGCAAAGTAGAGAGCGGTTTAGTCATTCATTCACTCAGTCAGTCACTTACTTACTTACTTTACTCATTCACTCATTCACTCAATTGTCATCGTTGATAAACAAATTGAATGTGGATTTTGTGTCATGCTTTGACAACGACTCCAAAACCAAGCAGCCAACCATCCAATTCAACCAAGCCACCCGACCCATTATTCCCCAAATACGCTGCGCTCAGCGTTTTCTCATCGCTGTTGTATTTCCTTTAACAATTTGCCTCCTGGGACTCTTAAACATGAACGCACCAGTCTCACTCAGTAAGCATACAACAAAGCAAGTGACTGAATGAGTGTGAATACGAGCGAAGGGCAAGCAATAAAGAAAGGAAAAAAGAAAATAACTTTGGTTTTCTCGAATATTAAATACCCCTTTTCATAACAATCATACAATATACAATATAAAATCTTAATGATCTGTTTAAAAGTACAAGGACTGCAATATGATATAAAGAGATAGAGAACTTTCATATACAAAATATATTATGCAATGTAATTTGGTTCAATCGGATCAGGTTGCTAAGAGATATATATTTTACACAAATATTAACAGATTTAACATTTTTTGAACAATTTTGTTAACTTTACTTAAGAAATGCAGAACTTTTTCATATGAAATCTCAATTATCAGTGACACCTCTATAAAAATGTTTTTAATTTAAATTTTTATTATGTGTAGACATTTTTTTAAACAAATTTGCCAATCTTAGTATCCACAAAATAAGGAACTTTTATTAATGAGATCTTTGCTTATAATTTTAAGGAATCTTATTATAAATAAGAAAGTAATAGAGTTTCTAATGCTTTACTGATTATACTTTAAATATTATTCATTCCAATAAGCAACAAACTTTATTTTAAAGTCTTTTTTGGCTTTTGTTAAACTGTTACAAACATCACGACAAAATTGTTAATATTTATCAGAATAGACTAATAAAAAAAAAAAAAAAAAACCGAAATAAAATGAATAACGAACGAATAAACGAAGGAACGACGAAAGCGCATTAAATAGCAAATAAAACATTCGAAAGGTGGCAGCATGGACAGGGAAGACGCTAGGAAGGTAACAACTTGAAAGGGAATAAATAAAGCACATTGATTTATTTCAGTCAATGTTGTTAACATTTTAACGATTTTGTCCTTTCGTTTAGTCAGGTTTACTGTTTCTTTTTTACCTTTTTTTTTCTATTTATTTTCCTCTTTCTTGTTACCTTCTCACCTTAGTCAACAAGGTGCACACAACACCTTCATGCTTAGAGTTCTTTCTCTCCCTACCATTTGCTTTGTTAGGTTGCAAAAAGTCTTGACTTGAAAATGTACATCTAAATCACACATCAGATGGTACATCATCATGTTGTACATACATTATGCATTTGTAATTAATAATAAAATTCATAATTTCATTTAATTTCGGCTGAAATAATAGATCCGATTTATGACAAATGAACTGATCGCATTTTTATATATATAACATAAATAGCAGTTATTAGAAAAAGGTAAGATAAAGTTATATAGAATTTTTGACTTTTAATTTTTATTCATATTATGATGCACTATTTGATGTAACGTCTCGAACTTCTTTTTCTCATCATCCCTATTTACTGCCTCCTGTCTGTCGTTTTAACCAAATTGTTTAACATTAGTCACCAGTTAAAATGACAACCACCACAACTATACATATGGACTTTGATTCTTTCTGCCATTCTCTTTTAGTCTTACCGCTTTTATTGTATTTTTTTTTTATTTTATTTTTTCGATACAACTTTAGAAGTTCGATAAGTCAATAAATACCAGATATTCAACGAAGTAATATTAAATCGAAAATTGCATCAAATACATTTTGCCAAACGAGTCCCTTACTTAAAGGTTATCAAAATTTCCTTACAACACAAAGTGATTTGTCAGCATGGTCTATAGATTTAAAATAGTATCTCACAATAAAATGCAGCCCAAGTTTACATACTTTATAAGAAATTAAGAAAATCCAGAAAATGGACACAGACATTAAAGAAGGAAAATACCTAAACTCAAATAGACCACCATAGAGAAGAAGCTGCTTAAGGCAATAAATATTTACTTTCTTTTGATTTGTCAAGACAATTTCTTCTTCTGATTATTTTTAGTTACTACTTCTGCTACTGAATTTTCCAGCTCATTTATCAAAAAACAGTAAAAGAAACCTTAAGTTTAAAGAAACTACCACTTAATCTTGAATGTTAAATTCTAAAATTGGGGTCTTACGCACGCTTCAAATGACTAAATAAGTTTTGAATGAAATACACCATTGAATGATAAAGAGAAATAAAGAGTCTTAGTTATACATACTACTTACGAATGAAGAATATGAAGGCATAAAGATAACTAAGAGATGCTGATGGTGACTAAGAAGGTAAGAAAGGACGGACGGACAGATGTATGGATGGATGGATGAGTAAGCGGTGAACTTAAGTAAGCGATTGAAGTTGAGAATAAGCAATAAAGGCTGAAAAAACAATAAAAATGAAGTAGGAGATCTGTAACAGGTGTAAGAGCTACCTACTTACGAGTATTGGGAGTTTTTCTTCAAAGGTAAAACTAAACTAAATCACTAAACAAACAAAATGAATGAATCTGAGTTTTTTTTTTTTATTTTTTTTGTAAGAAATGTCTTTTGTCTCTTAAAAAGATAAGCTTCATTTTTAATGATATAAGAATCTGGTGCTTCCTACTTAAATATTTATGATTCCATTTAAATTTTTTTCTTCATTTTCATATCGCTTGTTTGAATTTTTCTTTTGTTTTTTGTGAATACCACAATTTCTTTTAATTTATTGTTCTTAAGTGCTTGATTTCTTCAATGAGTCATACAATACAAAAGAAAAGGAGTTTTTCCTTATTCAAAATCTAAAATAAATAACAATTAATTGAATGATAAAAATGATGTGTAAGGATTTGATTATAATAATTTTATTGAAAGGTTTCTCAAAATTCGTATATGATAATTCAAAGGAAATTCCGTTAGTTGGAAGGTCTAGTCTTTGAATCGAACTTAAATTTCTTACTTCATTTTGATGTCAATATCTTATCTGATAAGTAAGTTCGATTTTCATTACAATAAAATCTTTAAATTGACATATGAATATTTTAAGCTCTTTTTATTGGGTGTACCAATAATTTTTGAGGGTTTCTTTTTTAAAAACTTTAAAGATTTATTCATACAAATTGGTGCAATGCATTTTATTGTATTGTCTATCATCAACTCTTACTCTTCCCCATTTATCAGACAGCATTTGTTTATTCTTCATTGTAAAAATTCTTCTCCGTAAGAAAAGAAGAGTTGCTCGGTCACACCGTGAATCATGGATCAGTACAAGTTAAGGCTGAATCACCTCCATAGTTTTTTGACGGCCACATGGGCCAAGCGTTGCCGTGCTGACAGATCACTTTGTCATATCTTTTGGCACATTGGGAGAATTTGAGCTTTAATGCTTGGCTCAATTGCATCAATTGTTTGCCATTAATATGAGATTTTAATATTATTTGCGAGATTTAAAAAAATAAATTCACATTTCCTTATTTCGAATATCATTTCATATTGATTTCCCATTGAATTGTAAAAGTGATTTTGTTTTTATTCAGTTTGGGGATGAAAATTTCGAATGAAGCAAGAGATCCAATCCAACGACACAAACAATTTAAATTATAAAAAAAATTATTTAAAGAACAATATCTTCATCAAGCAACCAATATTGTTTTAGGGTCCAACGAATTACTGTATTACAAATTATGGTCTACACATTTTTACAAATATTTTATACCATTTACATACATTCCGTGGACTATCTGTGTATATTTTGAAGTTATTTTTGTTTCATGTGTCTAAAACACGAGGCTACCAGATAAAAAACTCATAAATCAGAACTCAATTAATAAAAAAAAACGACCCATATACTTGATAAACGTTGCTTGGAGTCTTAAAAAAGAAGTAAGAAAAAATGAAGCAATAAAATATTTAAAAAAAAAAAAAAAAGTCTTTATAAAACAATATAAAGTTTCACAGGAGCAATTTTAGGGCCCAACTAAATAAAATTTTATTAACCATGGTGATACAAGACACAAAAAAAAAAAAGGAAGTATCAATTCTTATCATTTTATTATCTTAATTTGGAGGGGCTACTTTAGACTATGGACTAAGACAATTTGGTGAAGAAATATGGAGGATATTCAAGGCTACTAGTTTTCGACAGATCGAAATAGTACTCCATGTTTTGCTTATACAAGTATATGACCAGATGAATAATTGAAAGGGGCTAAGAGCGTGGAGTAGAACAATAAAGTGGAATGAAGATTGGAAAAAATTAAGAACAAGAACAAGGAAACAGAGAAAATTAAGAAGAAGGAGAACAACGATATGAAGATGAGATGTTGAAAATGAGGAAGGCTCCAGGCAGCAAATGATTTATGCAATAAGATGACAACACAAACGACGAAGGACACTTAAGTGGCAGCAGCATGAAATGAAATGTTAGGGCATGAGGTCTACAGAGGGATGGAGGAAGTTAAGTCAGTAGGACTGGACTTGGACCTGTCTAAAACTGAACTGGAACTAAGAAAAGTAATACATACACACACAAGTGCATGAATTAGGTGTGTGGTATGATAGATAAATAGACAGGCAAGTAGATAGTAAGAAAGGTGGAACGGTGAAATGGTGAATGCGTTTCGCGATGTCTTCGCTTGGTTTGTATCTTTAATAAATTATGCGGATATGCGGAGGACACAATGCATACTTCGGCAAAGTCAAGAATATAAATATAAAGAGAAACATTTTCTAAATAAAATAATGATAAAGAAAATGAAGACAACGGGAGAGAGAAAGGAACGAAGCATGAGGCATTACAAGCCACAACTCTTGATTTAGTTTCATGACGAGAAAGTAACGGAAATGAATAGGGGGAATGCGCTCATTTTTGGGTTTCCAAAAAGGCGAATAATAACAAAATCAAAGTTTTTGATGAAGAACCATAGGATGCGGGTGAATGGCGACTAGGGGGACTAGTGGTAGTGGCATATTAGAAGGAAGAACGATGACGATGATGGAGACGAAAAAGATTACGACAGCGACAAAGGAGACTGTTTAGTTTAGTTTCCTTTTGGGTTGCAAAACATTAATTAGAATTATCTCAAGTGTAGATACAAAGACATATGTGTGTCGTATCTGTGTATCTAACTGTGCATGTGTGTATCTATGTGAAATTTTATGTAAATAAGTTGTGTGTATGTGTAAATGGTAAAGTTTCTTGAAATTTTCATTGAATAAATTTATGCAAAACGAAAGTTTTTGGCTAAAAGTGGCAACAGTGTATTATAAATTAATAAAGGATACACACAAGAACACACTCAGATCCATACATGCATAAATTTATAATAAAGTTGCTTGCTTGCTTGGCTGGTTAGTTGGTTGCATATACTTGCGGCTACAGATACTAGATACACTACATTTGCTTTGCTTTGCCAAGGAATTAAGATACATTTGCGTTAAAAGCATTTAGTGGCAAACATCTATGTACACATATACAGACAGATATAGACATAGATATAGAGACAAATACAAAGATAGTATTAGTTATGATTGAAGTAGTGCTGGGCTGGGGGTTTTGAGGTTGGGGTTGGGGATGGGGTTGGGGTTGGGGTTGGGGTTTGTTAGCAACTATAAGTAAGCAAATGTAATGAAAAACCGCTAGAAACGTCTCAGCATATCCCTTTGTGTAAGTGAATTTGGTTCTAGTGGTTTTTCTTTCATCTTTTATGTGGATTTGATAGCTTAGAGAATATATTTACATGCATATAGAAAGTGTAAAAAATAATAAAAGGAAGCAAAGTTAGAATGAGAATACGAAAAGGAAGGTATGGTCAAATGTGAATGGAAGAGACCACAACCTGAGCTCATTTGAACATTCAATGGTTTTCTATCGTTCTTTGTGCAAAGTAGCTGCATCTGCACGTATATCTCTCAAATTAAAATTCAATTTACCCTCAACTCAAAGGAGGAAATATGTAGATATAATCAAGATAAATATACATATCGTACTCTTATTAACCACTGAATATAGTCTATGAGACAAGTTATACTTAATATTGTAGCTAGTCAGTAAATAATATTATTTTAGATACACAAAACAACAAGTCCAATCAAGTAATGAAATTGGCTCTGCATTTGTTGACTTTTTCGCTAGAAGACCATCATATTTTGTAAAGAAATCAAATTTCTATGATAATCCAAATGGCATACTTAAAATACATACTATGTTTCAATGTAAGTATCTATGATATATTACAATATACCATGGACACACAGTCACAATTCCAAGACTAGTCAAATCAAGGCATCTGCTGCTGTTGTCATTGAATAGAAAGCATAAACTATACAACAGAAATTTTGATGATGATGATGCTACTCAAGTCAATTCATGTTCAGTTTATTCCTGTTTCAGAAGTCATCATCATTATCAGCTTCATCATCATGGTATTCTGTTCTGAACATCCTTGATATGTTTTATAGGTCTTTAGCCTTCTTAGCTGACTGCTCTTGCTCTCGTTTGCCCAATCTGCTATTGTCCACTAGAAATGCATGACCGCAGTGTCAAAGAAACAAAAGGCCAAATGAAACAAACCACCATAATCATCATTATCATCATCTATGTATAGTCGGTGTGTCGGTTGGTTCCACTATTACTGATTCCATTTTGCCATCTTTTTGTGTACCTCATTCCTCCCTCACACTTCACCCTGTGTCCTTCTGTTCCAACTTCTTCTTGACCAATCTCTGCCATCATGTTATTACGTTGAATATTTCTTTTCGTTTCGTTTGACTTTAGCCAACAACTTGGCAGCTTGTTGACGTGTGGCGACTTGGTTTGTGTTACGGCCTAGCAACGTCGCCGCCATACACATCACTCAGTTGCCTTGGCGCTCATTCCCCAACTCATACCTCCTCCCTCTTTGAGGTTTCTGGCACTACTAGAGTTCTTCTCCATGCTCATATTTTGTTTTATTCTCATACGTGCTGATGCTGCTCCTGCTGCTGTTTCACGTATGTTTCTATAATTTGCTACGCTCAAAGCACTCAAGGCGCATTGCTACCGCCATCTCTCAGCACCGGCACCTCCGGCTCCAGTTTTAGTATCTGCTTTAGCAGCCTGTTCTCAACTTGGTTGGTTGCTTGGTTTGATGCCGTTTGAGTGCAGTTGGGCTTTAAGAGAAAACCACCTTGAACACACTCATAGAAACATTCATGAACGCGTCTGTTGCGTCACATGTCCTATTTGTAAATGTGTATTTGTATATCTGTGTTTCTGTCCATCTGACTGTCTGCCTGCCAGCCAGCCTGCCTGCCTTCACCCCTATGTGTTTCATGTGAGTGTAGACCACTGGAGAATTCATTCAAGTTGAAATGCGCAAATTTGTTATCAACGCTTTATGCCATTATTTTCATGTCGCTCAGGCGCACCAAACTGTGTGCAGAGATCCATCCAAACCATGTCTATTTTCGTCCGTCCATCTGCGAGTCTCCATTACTCTATGTTTCTCCATCTATCTATCTAAAACGCACACACAAACATACATTGGCGCGTCTTGCTATTTTGGGCGCTTTGCTTATAGTCTATTGCTGTAGTTGTCTCTGGCGACTCTGTCCCTGTCTTTGTATATGGTTTGGGTTCTCCACCTCGTCCTTCTCCACATTCACCCCACTTTTGTGCTGATTCTTTGCCCTCTTTTCCTTCATCACATTCCTTCTTTCTTTTTTTTTTTTTTGTGTTTAGTCCCTGTTTAGCTCTGAGATTTTACCATTTATTTGTTATGGTTCACGTTTTCCGGTTTCACTCCAAACTCGACAATATTCTCCACTTCTTGTCCATCCACCCATCACACCCATCGAACTTCTTTGTCTCTTCTTGCTCTTTTTGCATTTAGTTTCGTTTTCACTTGAATTTATGGCTTTAATAACAAAATAAGTAAGTTATCCTTAGTAAATCTCATCCATTGGGCTTATTTTTCACTTGTTCTTCTTGTCTGCTAAACAAAAATGCCACGCACCCACAAAACCCAATGTGCTCCACCTCCCTTGGTTAACATTATTGTTTGTTACAATATTGCCCATTGTCCATATATCTATGCATTTGACTGCCCGCCAACGCCTTACTGAAGTTGTTTTGAGGATTTTTTTTTTTTTTTTTTTTTTTTTTTGCGTATTTGCTAATCTGGATTTCAAAAATGATTTGGGTTGACGTACGTTTTATGCCCAAAGGTCTCCCAATATTAAGAGTAAATCTATTGATAAAAATCCAAAGCTTATTTACCCAAAACAAAACAAAAAACAAATAAAAAAAAAAATAACAAAATCAAAATCTATGTATTCATAATAAATACTCATGAGTATAAAGCAACCACTTAGTTGAATTAATCGTTTCATGTTCTCCTTATACATAAGTTGATGTACTCAGTATACGATATGAGGAAAAAGAATAGTTGATTTTAGAAAGAATATCATATCATAAAAAGTCACATCTAACTGTCACGGTTTAGGTAAACCCTGTTTATATTGGCGTATACGATTTGTCTCTACGATTGTTTCAATTTACAATACTTTACTTTACTTTATATATAGAAATTTTGAATTTAATGACGCAAGGCCATGAAACACATGAATTAGTGAAGTTAAGAAAAGCAATTAAATTTTGATCCAAAAACAACATTAATTAATGCTTAATTGATTGTGACATTACTATTCTAATATATCCAAGTAAATATACAATAAACAGATAAAGTATATATGGATAGATCAATACTTCTTCTGATTCATTTTTTTTTATTTTTTTAATTCATTTATTCACATTAGAATACGTTACCATTTAGTATTTACATTAAATAAACAAATGTATGACTATAATTGACTTTAGATTGGACCATGTCTCCGATCGCGCTCTCAAGTCCTTATTTCTAATATCGAAAATCTTTCTTTTTAGGAATTATTTATACAGGGTTATGCAATTGAACTGTTACCAATTTAAACGGAGATCTTGCGGTATTTTGGCCCATTCCCGTACAATGGCTTTCCATACTGGTATATTTTTTAGTCCTGATTTTGCTCCTCAAAGTGGCCCAGATGGAATGGTCCATCGGATTTGCCACTGGTGAATTTGAAAGCCATTGTGTGGACTAAATAAAGTGTGTAACATGGTTTTTTAACCATCCTTGATTCACACGAGCTTTATGAGGCGGTGCCGAGTCTTGTTGGAACGTCCATGGTGTACGACCGAAATGTTTGCGTGCCACGTCTTTAAAGCAGCTTCCAAAATATTTTCCCGATAATAAGTCGCATTGACTTTGACACCAGGCTCGATGAAAACGATTGGACAGTGTCTATCGGCGGTCACAGTTGCCCATACCATTATTTGAATTGGAAAACTACTTCGGGTGGCTGGTTTTCGTAACTGCATTCAGTTAAGATCATTTTGAGAGTTTATGAACGGGTCAATAGGGGCATTTTTCACATCAGAGGACACAATGTTTGGAATTCGCCAGGTTCGTGCAAGGGTAACAACTCCTTTGCTCTTTCGAGCGTAAATTTTTTTGCTTTGGTTTAAGATCATGTGTCTTTTGGAATTGATAAGGTTTTACTATGAGCTCATTTTCGAATGTGCGTCGGATGCTTCGCTGTAATATTTTAAGTTCTTTGGCCATTTGATAACCACTTTGACGTGAATTTCGTTCAAGTTGAGCCTTCACTTTCCGAACCATCTCAGGCGATGTTGCAAATTTTTTTTTTTTTTTTTCGTCCACCTACATAGAGTTTTGCAATACTGTATAATTATAACGATTTATGATGCGATAAACAAACAAATAAAACTTGGTTGCTTGTGGAAGCTTGTAAACATCTGTCAATGGTATGAATTTGACATAGTTGGCAATATCGCGTTGCGAGATACATCAGTGTGAAGTTGATAACACTTCAATCGCCTAACCATGCAATCTTAGCTTATTTTTCAGTATGAATTTTGTGGGATCACCACTTTACAATGAAAATTTATTGTACAAATAATTAAAGTATTTCAAAATTTAAACTTAAATTTTTTGTACTAAATATATATTTAATTTTCGACCTCTCAAGAGCTAGAAATATACTCTTCGAAAACCACAAACAGACCAACTCTTTCTCACTCTCGTTCTCGCTCTCTTCTTTCTATTCAAAAACATATTCATTATGAAGCTTCAAAAACATAAAGGAAAAAAAATTCATTAAAATTACCTCTCCAAACCAAAGACTTTGGGTACCATTCAGTAGTGTTCTGCAGGACTGTAGTCCCGGACTGAATGAACCAAAGCAGCCATAAGCGACTCAATGATGCCGGAACTTTATTTCTTTGTTTCATTTTCTTTTTATTACTTTTTCAGCAATAATGAAAAAATGTATAAGAAGAAACTGTATAAATAAATGATGAAATGAATGCGAAACCATTATAAATACAGTTAATTTTGTGGCAAAATAATTTAGACCAACCATCATTTCATTCGCTAATCTACCTCTCTCCCATTCTTTCCTTTCCTGAAAGGAATCATTTGGGTATGTTTGTGTTGCAACACTGAATTGACGTGACGCGGAAATAAAAGACAATGGTCGAGAAACTATGTCGAAATAGAATGAGAAAAAATGTTGTAGCTTCGACACAATGAAAATTGCCATATTATATACTATTTTTTGTCATCATCACCATCACCATCATCAGCCATATCATAATAATCATCATCATTGTTGTTGTCTTAAAATGATGTCTTTGTCATCAGTACCATCATGATCATCATTCCCATCACCATCAACATCATAATTATCTGCATTGTCAATGTAAAGGAGTTGTAGTATGTTGTGGAGACTGAATTGGTCTATAGTTAGTAGCTTAATGATGATGAACAAACAAAATAAGGTCGGTCGGTCCTACGAATAAGTGAAAATGTGCTTGCGTTGCCAACTAATGAGAATTCACATCTTCTATCTATTCCACCCACAACCCCATTAGTATGTTCAACTGAAATCAGCAAAGAGAAAACGAAAGAAGGAAACAAAAAGAATTGTCAACTTTAGTTAGTGATTCCTATCCATAGCTTTATAACTCTTTTTATTTATACTATACCATACTTTTCCTTCTATTTAGTGTTGGTAAATTTCGTCGACGAATGCAACATTTTCAACTCAATTGTTCTTTATTCAAGCCTAACTTGTCTCGCTTTCCGTTCGCTTAATGAATCCTTTTTATTTTGTTCGGCTGTACTTTTGTTTTTGCATAAGATCCTCTTAAAACCTCCTTTCGTCCCCACGACTCTCGACTGCTCTTATTTTGTTATCTATTCGTTACTAAAAATCATGAATGTTCAAAAACTTTGCGGCATTTTCCATTGCAACTTTTTTGTAGTATTTTCCTCATGCTGACCGGACTTTCCAAAACTGCCCCCTCATATGCTCAACACGTCGCCACCATCAACTGACGCGTTGATGCCACCATTCACTTGACTAAAGTCGCCATCATCCGCCGTTGCTACCAGTAACTCTGTTCCAAGTATATATTTCTATAGGCTATTTTTTCAAGGATTTTATTCCAAATTTTTTTTCATTTTCTTGATTTGTTAAACAATGCAAAGTCGCGTAGTAAATTCTTTCGCCATGGGTGGTTGGTGGGGTTTTAATTCTGGCCGCAGATATAGTTAGCAGACAGGCTACGTTGATGTTATGCTGATGACATAAGGGACTACTTAGGAGGCAGTTGCAGTGTGATAGCTTGTTTAAGTAAAGCTCACTCTCTCTCTCTCTCTCTCTCTCTCTCTCTCTCTCTCTCTTTATTCAGCTAAGCTAAGCAGTATGGGAAAAATGCAATTTTTGTAGGCAAAAAAAAGAAAATTTCCAAAATTGAATGAAAAACCTTTACTGCGCTTTGTAGTTCCGTTATCTCTCTTGCAGTACCTTTAATCTCCTTGCCTTTCGTTCTCGTCTCTTTCCAACTCTTTCTCTTTTGTACTCTTTTACTTTAACCAATGTTAACCAACACTATGGCACCATGGCTATAACGGAAATAGCTATGCTATACTATTCGGGCATAGATGAGGGTGTCGGTGGTATGCCAATAGAGGAAGGAGAAGAGACAACAGACAAGAGACTCACTCAGCCAACATGACCGACGAAGCATACAAAATAACCGCAAACCAAGCTGCACATTATCTATGAATGTGGTTTGGCGTTGATGCTGTGTGCCAGTGTTGAAAAAAGAGAACAACGACTACAACACAGCATAACGATGAAGTAATATCACAATGCAATAGTACTAAGGCTGCTGACGACTGCTCGCTCGAACTACTGCTGTTCCTCAGTATTGCAAGGTTCGTCCGTCGTTTAGGTTTGGATTTGGAATTTTTAGTATTTTTTCAATTTTTTTTCTGCATTTTTGGTTATTTCTTTTACTCGCTCAAAACTTAAATCTCAACGAAATTGTTTTTGGCGACAGTTTGTGCATGCCAACAACGAACGACAACACCAACAAGCATGGGCGTACGCAGCTTTTGGCCTAGAGGGCAAGCAAATCAGGAGTATCCTGTAAATGAATAACTCAACACTTAACTTTTAGTACTTAGCTCGTCGGCCCAAGTGACTACAGTCTGGGTTAAGGGAGATCCCTTGGCACACCCATGCCAATAAAGCTTGTGTTCTAAGCAACTGAACTGAGCTGGCTTTGGTTGGGCACGAACGAAAAGATAGAAAAAGATAAAGAGATATAGAGCGAAAGTGTGTGTGTGTGTGTGTGTGTGTATGTGTGTGTGGGATAGAAAGAGAAAAAAAAGAAGAGAAAAGGAACAGAAAATTCCCCTAAAGCTTTAGCTTGTATACTCGTTTGTTGGTCTGTTTAGTAGCACAGCACAGCAGCAACTGTTGTTACTGTTACGGCATGAGTGGCATGCAACATGCAACATGTACACAAAGATAGAGGGGTTAGAGGAAGAGAGAAACATGTGCCTTGTTTTTACCACATACACTTGAGTGCACATGCATATACTCTGATCCCTACTCCAACACCCTCACACACTTTCCAACTCCGCTTCTATGCTCTCTTCTCTTCCCTCCTTAGTTGATCGTCTTCATCGCAGGCGAAACAACCAAACGAAAAAAAAGGAAACAAAACTCTGTATAATTGTAAGCCTTGGAAATTTCCCAACAAATTTCTGGCTTCGTTTATAACTCGCTTGCTACCACCCACTCTCACATTACAGTCCCATTCTCCCTATGCTCGGCTCCATAGCTCGACCACCCAAAACATATGGAGTTTAGTTACTATTGAGCATTTAGTTTTCAACATTCAACGTTCACTGTTCGTTTAACCACAACCCTCCATCTTCATCATCATGATTGCCACTAGACTACACACCACTTCTAAATATTGTACTAGTAGCTCCTCTTGTAGACACATTATCATTCTTTACTTCCTTCTTCTCCAATGCCCCACCTCCTTCTCCTCTTACTATAATAGTTATACTCCATCGTCGTTAGTCGTTTATGCCGCTATTTCATATTTTTGTGTTTTTTTTTTTTTTGGATTTTTGTTTTTTTTTTTTGCGAAATATCTAAGCTACTTTAATCGTTTGCGACATCGACATCGAAAATGCCGCCTAGACATATACAGTGCCAACCAAAACCTCACACACACTCCACACTATATTTTCTCCCCTGCAATCTATCTATTCAAAGAAAACTGCTTGGCCGCCGTCGACAAATCCATGCAACCGTTCATTTTGATAATGCGCAAACTCAGCAGAAAAGTAAAATCACATAAAAAAAAACTTGATTTTGCAAATATTACAATACTTTGTTTTTGGCTCGTTGGCAACGTGTTAGCCAGGCCGAACAGCCCCAGGGCAGGCCAGTTGGCAACATTACTTGTTTTCATAGTTCGTAACTTTTCGTTAAATTACTGGCTTCACTTTAAAGGAAAATCACTTCGAATAGTGAATTTATTGTTTTATTGAAAAAAGAATCATGTATGTATTGTGCCACATAGAACCAGCATTCCATTCCAAAACTACGAGATCCATGGGTTTGTTTGTTCTCAATTCATAAATTTTAGGTCTTCTGAGAGGAATCTTCAATTAGAATCTTTAAATACATTACGATCATATGCTTATACATTGTTAGAATATTTGAAAAATTAAGCAATTATGGAATACGGTGTATGGTATTGGAAAACCGAGACTATAAGATCTTGGGGTTTTTTTTTTATTTCAGTTCACAAATCTGTGTTTTTTTTTTTTGTTTTTTGCCGTAAAAGATTTGAAGGAACTATTAAAAGTCCATAATTAACATTTTATAGTGTGCGATGATAAAGTCATGCCATACTAATACATATGGTAACGACACACAGATATCCTGCACTCTACTTCTTATCGAACAGAACCAAACCAAACTGTTTACGAATCAGGATCATATTAAGTGAACAAATCTCACACTATTTTTTTTTTTTTTTTTTTTTTTTTGTGTAAGAACTCGTAATTTTCTTCAACATGCATGATATTTTTTTTTTAATATACATAGTTTTTTTCCGGGATAAAATTGAAGTTTTTTTTTTTTGAACAATTTTTGATAGTCTTTCTTGGGATTTTTCTTACAAATTTCCATACAACCAATACACAGAGATAAAAAGAATAAAAATTATATACACTGATGAAATGATCATGAGACCAAAATTGTACTAAAAACTTAATTTTGTTAAAATTTTAAACCTCAAAACAAAAGAGAAGGACTACATGAAAATATGCCGAAGAATTTAAAAAATGAATAAAAAATTTCGTAAAAAATAAAAGAAAAAAATTGAAAACAGAAAACAAACAAACTTTTTTTATTTACTTTTTATACTTTTGTTTGTCTGTTACGTCTGTCTGTATTACTGTTTTCAATGTTTTTCTCTAAACTCCCTGTATCACTCCATCTCTCTATCTATCTGTCTGCATGCCTTTTTAACTGGCTCTCATTCCTTCTTTATACCCGTTCCGTCTGACATTTTTGCATAAATTAAGAAGGTATTTTGCTTAACGAAAACCAGATGAAAATTTTTGACTTATTTTATTTTCAGGTTTTTTTTTTTTTTTGTTTTTTTGGGTTCCCAAGGTTTGAGGTTAGGGTGGTTGGTTAGGTTATACTTATTACGTTGACTCTAAGTATGTGAGTGTGTTTGTTTTTTTTTTTTGTTGGTTCACTTATAGAGTCTTATTGTGGGTTCGGATTCTTTATAACAGGGTTGCTGCACACTTTGTTTGGTGTTTGTTAATTACGCAATAATGTCAAATTTTCAACACTATAACTTGACAAAAGTCATCACAGTTGTTCCGAAAACATGGACTACAATACTATGTTAATACCTATGTTAACTTTGGTTCTTGTTGATGATAATTACTTGTGTTTTATGACATTTGGAAATAGAAATTGTGGGAGTGTGAGTTAATAACAAAAAATCCTACATGTTTTGGAAAAGGTGTAGAAATAGTGAAGACAAATTTTGTAAGGTGAAATGGAATGGAATAGGTTAAGGAACGCAGAACAAAATAGGTTAAGTGAATGAAATTAGCATAATAACCTTTAATAATAAAGAGAGAAACAAAAAACAAAAAATAAAAAAATATTATATGTTAAATAAAAAAAACACAACGAAATATGGAAGGAATCGTAAAGGGAAGGGAAGTAATTTGGAGTATGGGTCCTTGCGTGTGGATATAACAACAAACGGACGGAAGTCTAACGAGGCACATTAGTGCACATTAACTACTTGCAAGAAATATACATTTGAATAGTATAAACTCAAAGGAAAAGGGAGTAAGAAAATGATACAAAAGAATCAATTGCCATAAACATGAAAATAGTGAGAAGAGTTGATTAACGGCACTCATCAATCATTTAGACAGATCTATCAGCATAGCTAAAGAGTATCAATATCAATAATTTCTTTAAGTAATCCTAAATGATAAATGCAAATTTTATAAAATATAAATTTAATTGTTATGAAAATCATTAGTTCAGTATTATAGATAGAAGTGGTAGTAGGATCTTGTAATAGACAACCAGCTCTTAGGCTATGGGGTCTTACATATTTTAATACATATTAGACCTGAGCAGTGAGTTATTTACATTGCCAACAAAAGTTGCCATTCATTAAATGTATACACTATATTTGAATATGCGGTAGACATATATATAGGTGAATGTAATGTGAGAGAAACATATTTTATATGAGTTTGCTATATTCTCTCTCACAAAGTGAGTATGGATGGGAAATATATAGAATTAAGCAATGACTATAACAACAACGATTAATACAATGTGGGTATAGTTGGATGCAAGTGGCAAAGTGACTGAGCTGTCGGTAAACAAACAAAGGAGAAATGATTAAGAAGAAGACTATTCGAATAAAATGTGTTGTCTGCAAAGTATTGATGCGAAGTGGTTAAGTGAAACGAGACAGTGTGGCGAAGCTGTGCCTTTGCGATCGTTTTTGCCGAAGGTTCTCTTTATATTCATTTGTAGTTATTTCATTTCGTTTGCCATTTGCGAAGTGAGAGTGAGAGAAGTGATCATTCAAAATATATGAGTAAAGAGTATATAAAAATACTATATTCATCTTTTCATCGTACCCACATTCAGTTTCATTCCAATCTATGTACACAGTAACATGTGAATCTGTTAAACATTTACATTGCAGAAATGAAACTCACTCACACATTCACATTCACTACAAATAGATATAGCAAAACATGTATGTGTTTTACAGTGAATCATCCAAAACCTGTTTTGAATGCACCCATACACAAGTCTAATATATATTGTATATCTAATGTCCATACTTTAAATGAAGAAAATTCAGTGAACTTAATTGTTTCCATAAAATAATGCATTTTTTTTTTTTAAGCCCAACCCATTTCTCTACTCTCTTTTTGTCAATATCTTCCCTAAATTTGGTTTACTGTGTACTCTGTGAATGCATAATCAATGCTTCAAACAACATAGTGTGCTGAAGGTATGAGATGAAAACATTTACCATATGCCAGGTGCATAAATGAGTTCATTTGAAAGCCACAAAAGAAGCAGTTCAATGCTTAAAAATTTGTATTGCTACAAGAATAGTTATAATAATAATAAGGAACAAGACACTCGCTTGAACGTACTAACCACAACGCGGTATAACAATTTAACCTTGTTTAACCCAGAAAAAACAGCCTTAAAACAAAGTATTTATAAGAAATTACAAAATAAAAACAAAAAACACAAAACATTTTGAAAACAACAGTAAAAATTGTAGTTAAAAGAAAGAAAAAATGAAATCAAAAAAATATTCAAAAAAAAAAAGGGGTTATTCTGTGTAGCACAAAAAGAAAACACGGGTACATTTGGTCCAAGTTATGTATGTGTATGATTATACGTATTGGAGGCACGCGCCTTGTATTGTTCACATAAAAACGCAAACATTTAAGAAAATTTTATAAATCATAATAAAAAAACTATTCTACATATGTTCCGTTTTACTTTTTTTTTATAATATTTTAACGGTGTTCCCCTTAGATACTAAAACAAAGAAAAAAACCAGAAAGAAGGGTATCTTCGGCATAGTCGAAGATATAATACTCTTCACGCATCCCCCAGAAAATGTATTTTGCATTTGAGCTATACGATCCAGTAATGCTAGGATCGTGAAATTTACAAATTTACAAATTTGCAAAAAAAAAAATTTTTTTTTTTTTAAAATGGATTTCAGGGGTTTGTAGTGGTCCGATTCGACTGATTCCGACAAATGTTGCTGCGTATGGTAAATTGAAAGCTTCGTGCTAGATTTCAGCTCTCTAGCTCTGAGAACTGCGGGAATACTTTTCAAACATACAAGCGGACAGACGGACATGACTAGATTAACTCATCTCGTCGAGCTGATCAAGATTATAAGCTTCATAGGCTCTACGATGTCTCCATTTGTGCATTACAAACTTCATGACAAAGCTATAATATTATTCACTACCTGAACAGTATGGTACCTAAGGTAATGGCACTCATGTCTATTATTTTGAGAGTAGTGACGGTTTCTTTTTTTCTATTGTAGTACACTTTTAATAATACAATATAAAAATTTCGCAGGACACCTGATATTGATTATTATATACGTGGGCCTCTAAGCATTGCAAGTCTGGTAATGAAGATTAATGATTAATTAGTTTTTGAACTTCAAGAGCATGTATACAGTAGAGTTTTTTTTAGCAGAAGATTTTCACATTTATTCGCCATGATTAATACAATGTGTTGAGAATCAATTCGTTAGACCAAGTAAAGAATATTGAAATTACTTAATTTATCATTATCAATGGAACCATTATTGTGTACAATAGAATATCCAAGATGAAAGCTTTTTCTTCTTAACCTCTCGGATTGTATTGCAGTGATTTCTTCAGACGTTTCTAAACTATACAGGAATGAGATGACAAGCAGCTTATAAGAATATTCTATGCTTAAAATTAGTTAAGGTTTTGTAATGTGTAAATTTTCTCCATGTAAAAGCCTATTTTAATGCAATATTTAAAATGCTTAATAAATATTTGTCCACTTCAAAACGAACTTTCTTAAAATAGTGAATCTATTCAAGGCCAGGTTATCTGTTTAGGCAATATGGTCACGCAGATCAAAATTAAAGCTAACGTGCTCAATGTATTGGCCTAGATACACGAATGTAAGCGAAAAGAGACTTCGAGACTTGCATTGCTTTGGGATGTCAGTATGATTTAATCTAGACTTGATAGAGCACATCAATCAGCAATCTCTTCTTACGCACACCATACTTACTCACTAGACATAGTCCAGTAAGTAGCCTTGTTAAGTATAATCTCTAAAAAGTTTTTCTTTCTTCTTGAGTGTGTTGTATTTGGAAGGAGATCACCTAATGACAGTGTATCAGATGGCCAATATTTTCTATTACATGTTGTGTAGATATATATAAAAAAAGGATTAAAGAGTCATTCAGTAGCCATGTGATAACAATTATAGATTAATTAATAAAACTTTGTTTTCAAATGCAAAACATTTCTCAACCTCAACAGAAATTAAGTTTTTTACTCACACTTAACAGAGTCTTAATTTGGTATTTTAATAATGATAGAATGATAGAAGAGGCGGCCAATTCGAATATACCGCAAAAACCCTCTGTAACTGAACATTTACAGTTAACAATAAAAACGCATTTGGCAACACTGCCACGTTTACTGTTTTGTTTGTGGATTTTCCAATTGTAGGCGATGACGATAGAAATGACTATGACGCGAGGCGAGAGACTTCAATAAAGAAACGACGATTTCGACCAGTATTTTGCAAATACAACTTTAGATTTTATTGTAGTCACAATAGTATTTCATTGCCTTTTGTTTTTACAACAATTGTGTATTGTGTATTATAGCTTTTGTTTTTGTGTGTTTCACAATATTTTTTAAGGATTTTTATTTTATTTTTTATTATATTTTTCGCTAAACTCAGCATTTAAGCAGCAAATATTGAAAGGGTTGCCACAAACCAATGTTCACTCATTCGCTTGCATTTTCATTGCCTCTTTTCTTTACATTTGCTGCTATTTTACTATACTTTATTCCTTTTGTTTTTCGCATTTATTTATTCTTCGTGCTCTTGTTCCTGCTTCTACTCCTGTTCATCCTGCATGCAACTCACAATTGTGAGTCGCTCATTCGAAGTTCAACAAAAGGGTGAACTTTATATTTTGCCATAAGTTTTTATGGCTTCCGTGTTTATGTATAAGCATGTATCAGTGTATCTGTGTAAATCACCATGTGTGTGTGTGTGTGTGTGTGTGTGTGTATGTATCTATGTGTGCTTGGGACTATCATGTGAGTCGCATTTCAAAGCATTTGACTTAACTTGCCTTTTTAACTCACTCTCTTCCTTCTTCGGTGTTTAAACTTTTTTTTTTTTGGTTTTTAGTCACTTTTTTTTTTTTGTTTTTTTTTGTTTTTTTTTGTTTTTGACAAAAGTTTGTCGTCGTCGTCATCGTCAGAATATTGTCGGCTGCACTATAAAAGTTTTCTATATACATATATGTATATGTATTTTTTCTTTGTGTGTGGGGGTTTTTCGTCTTCCCTTTTTCCAATATTTTTTGAACAGCATAAATTTTAATTTGTTGTAGTTGCGAAAACGGTTTACTTCACTTTTTCAATTTTTGCTGTTTTTTTTTTTTGTTTGTTACAAGCGAATTTTATTTATATTTTAGATTTTTATCAACTTTATTCGTTTGTTGCAGCTGTTAACTGTCAAACTGTCCTTCGATTTTCAAAGGCTTGAGCCTTCCACTACTGGACTATCCCTCTTCTTTTCTTTTTTTTTTTTTTGAACAATAACAACCTCCCCACAATTCTCACCACCAACGACCACTTAAGTTTTATTGGGAATATCTTTCTTCTTTGGGTAAATTTTCTGTTCTTACAAAACTAAAACTATTTATCAATATATGATAGATGTACACACATATCTATACAAGTACAAGTATAGCCAGCAAGCAATCAACCCTAAAATGATTAGCAACTCATCGATGTATAACAATTCAATGCAAGAAAACCCAATTAAGGATCCACATTTATCTCACCCCGACTACGCTATCATCTTGAATCATTAGAGAATTCAGGCAAAATACAAAATAAATGAAGTAATTCTATTATACTATCACAAATTTCAAGTTTGCTTTATTTAACAATCATTTAGAAATTATTTGATAGAAGTTAATAAATATTTGCTATTGTTCTTTCTTTAAGAAAGAAATACAAATCTTCTTCTATGAAAATGCTTTCTTTTATTTGTTACGCTTTGTTTCTGCTCTTTAAAAAATAAGTAATTTAAAAGATATCAAGTTTAGTTTCCATGTCCCAGATGGATAAGATATTGTCGGCGAACCTTCACCCACAAGAAAATATTGAAAAACAATTTCCTTATTAATTTAGTAACGCACACCCTGATGGACATACTAAACGGGGAGGCCTTATATAATCGATATACAAGTATAAAAAGTATAATAAAATGTTGTGGTTAAACTGATATACTTAAGTAGAACAAAATTTCAATTGAAAGTTTATGTCTGGCGAAGCACAATCAAATTTATTTTAGGACTGTTTTGTTTCTTACTTTATTATTTTATAAAGTTTATTTCAACTACGAAATCCTTTTGTCTAAAATTTTATATAATAGACTTAAATTCACTCACTCATCCACCTACTGACTCACTTCTATTACTTGACAAAAAAAAAAAAAAAAAAAAACACTCTAAATGTACATTTATTTCGATCTTAATGAAGATTTAGTACCCTTCTTGGCATTTGCCAAACTCATGTGTATGTCTAGAACATACTGTAGATGGATAACTTAGAGAAAGAAATTTTAAAAGTTTCAAACATTTGATCAAATTAAATATACCAAAAATAAAATGTAAATTTCAGAAATTCTTCTACAGACTTTACTTGACTGCACAACAACAAAAACTCGTATGTTTCACCACTTTTCTTCACTTTCTTTTATATTTGTACGTATGTATATATACATACATAGTATTCTTCTCTGTAAACTTCTTCAACTTAAATAAACAATTTTCAACAGATTTTTGAAGACAATAACAAATAACAATGCTAAATTGGCAACAACAATACCAGGAAAAACATTAAATGGCGCTTAATTAAGTAGAAGAAAGTGAAAAGAGAAGAAGTGGAAAACGAAAAGAGAATAATAGATGAGAAATACAAACCTAAAAATGTGAATGATTCACTCAAGTATTTAAATGCAATTAAATATGAACGCTTGATTTGTCAAGTCCACAAGTGGCAAAAGAACAAAAACAAAAAAAAACATTCAACAAAATGTGAACACAAAACGATTGAAGAATGAATCCCATAGTTCCATATAATTTTACCAATACCAGTCAGGTAAAAAAAAAAAAAAAAAAAAATATTCTCATAGAAGAATAAAAGGACGAGATCTAAAAGCATTAGACCATAACGATACAATATAATACTTTTATATAAGAATAAATGTGAATGTAATAAATTTTTCTACATGCGTAACAAAACTTTCGGTCTTTAAAAAGAATAAGAATAATCTGAAGAAAAAGAGTTAGTAAAGTGGCTGCATTTTAAAAGAAAATGTGCAGGTGAATGTTTAAATTGATCAAATTTAAACAGAAATTGATTTTGAAAGAGAAATACAAGTTGAAGAAAACAGTCAAGAAAATGAAAAGAACATGTATGGAGATGTAGATCTGGGGTCTTGAAAACATTCGGTTGGGCTCTGTCTTCTTTTTTTTTTTTTTTGCATTTCTAATAGGATTTGTCCACTTCCAAATAAGGAATCTGTGAAGCATAAAGAAAAACCAAACTAAAAATACAATTTAACCAATTCGAAATTCTTTCTTTCTTTTCTTTGTATTGTATACAACAATGGAGGCATTTTAATGTCTTTGGTGAAGATACACATATTTTTCTTTTTAAACTTCATACATTATGAATTCCAATTTTTATCTAACAGTATATGTGATATGAAATGTCAAAGTGTTACATACAAATATCAAAAGCTTATATGGTAGCTACTTATATCAAAAATTGCCTAATACTATACCATTTGTGTATGAAAAATAAGAGGTGTTTGTACCAAAATTTCATTTGATAGCCCAAAACTTTAAGCAATTCTCCACATAAATACCATATATGTATATGTATACAATTCCTCATTTTAAAGAATCTCACTTTAAGGAATAATAATAATAATCTTACTTTAACATTAATCAATTGACATGAACAAAACAGAAGCATAAATACTTTCTCTACTAAGTACTACATTAATGCATTATAAGATCATGTATTGCGTAATATTATTATTGATTTGAGAATATGAAAAACGTAAGAAAATAAATTTCAATTTGATAATTCCGCAGAACAGAAGGAAATCAACATTAGCCTAAAAAATAATTATACTAAACATGCGATTTTGATTATGTTAGACCTAAAAGGGTCTCCAATTGACGGTTTTAAGCATTACAAACTTCACGGCAAAGTGATGATACCTTTTCAGAATGTTAATGCTCCGAGATGGAAATGTGTAGAAGGGCGGGAAATGAGTGGATCAATGAATGGATGAATATTAGTTACCGATTTATAGTTAGGCGCCATTTAACGGTGACAAAATCAAAGTATAAAACATAATATCAAAGATCAAATATTACAATACATTATGAAAAAAGATCACACAAAAAAAAAAAAAGGTGAAGAAGAATTCGAAAATCACCTGCTGATTTAACAATTTTACGGTTATTAAAACACTGAACTCCTTAAAATATAAAAACTGAGAAAGAAAGAACCAAAAAGTGTTAGAAAAATGAGAGACTTAAAGGTAGGAGCAGGGTCGGTTGAAGCCATATAGAGACAACAACTTCTCCCTTAGGTAGATATGAAGGTACCTTTATCGCAAAAATTTTCAATTAACCTTGCTATGCTTTTACTTATTATATAGTAATATATAATAAAAATTTTTATAGACACTTTTCCGCTTTCAACTGCATCACGACCAAAATGCATTTAATTTTTATATGTGTCAGATTTCACTTTAATCCAAGTTAGTTCAAAAAGTTCAAAAAGTAATTCCCTTCTGAAACTTATACACCTAGCAAAGCTAAGCTAATTAAGGAAAGTTTAAACCACGGACACACAACAATGTACAAGTATTGACCATAATAGCGCCCTTGGGCGGCCACATTGTTGCTATCGCTTAGTCTAGCCCTGGGTCGGATGCCTTGGGCTATAGGCTTACAGTAAAACACAAATGCAATCATGTATTTCATGTATATGTAAAATAAGCAAGAATAAATGACCCTGTGTTTTTCCTATTTGATTTGTCTTTAGATATATTTAAATATTTTATGGGTTTTTTTTTTATTTATTTTAATTTTATTTTCGGGCAAAAGTGGTGTTTTTTTTTTTTCTTGTTGTTGTTGCTACATGAGTTCATAAATTAATATGATTCTCTTACTCACTTTACTTATTCATTTAATGATATGCGTCCCTTTGATCGTCAACTGCTATTAACATTTTTTTAAAATTATTTGAGTGAGGGGAACTCACATTATTGCTTATTATGTGTCACATGCGGGTATTGTCGCACAGATTCTTATTACTATTCTTCTTTCTCTTGTTATTCTTATTGTTGTTTTTATAATTTAAATGAACTGTTAACATTGGAAAACAAAATGTGCATAGAACAGCGGGTTGCAATATCCCCTTACCCACCATTTACGATCTCTCAGAATCTTGATAATTTATGAAACCACAAAAGATAAAATAAAAATCAAATAAAAAATATTCTGAACAATAACAAATCGCACGAGTGAAGCTTTCCACTCACAAATAATTTAGATTTATTCTTATTTGAATGCTTGAGAGAAAAATTGCATTGTATGGCATTGTTGCATTGAAATAATCTTTAAGATAAATAGAATATTCAATTATGCAACAGAAATCTTATACATATTTCTTTTTATCATATTCATCTCTCCTATTTTTTTTGCTTAAGAACATTCATATTCAATATTACAATAATTTAAAATTTCCTATTGATAATGTCAGCGTATAATTTAATTTATTTCTTTCATCAATTGTCTTGTCTCAATCGTTTTCTATTTTCGTTTATTAAATTTCTTACTGATTTCTATTTAGAATTAATTCTTCATTTTGTTTTGGCGTTTTCCATTCAACATACCTGAAATGAAAGAGAAAATAAAAATTTGAAGTTAGAAAGTGGTTTTTTTTTTAAAAAAGTATTTGGATTTTAAATTTAATTGCAATTTTAGCTTTGTTATTAAATCGTCAACAACACAATCAATAACCTTGAATTGAAATTGTAAGGCTTTTGTAAAGACACACTTATAGCCATTTTATTCTTTTCTTTTCAATTCAATTGAAATGCATATTCCAATTATCAAAACTATTAACAAAACCAACATCAACATGAGCAATTACAAAAGAAATGAACAATCAAAGCGGTCAAGTCAGGCAATTGTCTAGACTAATTACAATAATGCAACAGAATACCACAACGCATGTCCAAAATTGATCTGATTAGGCAGAATCGAGTCCAATCCAATTCAAAACTCATCCAATGATCGCCTTATCGACCACACAGTACACTGCTCCTTTGCATAATGCATGTTTTGATTATTGCATTATGCCACATCCGATTGAAATCAATGGTTTCTCTTGGAGAAATCATCACCATCATCATCATTAATACCATCACCGTCATCATCACCGTCATCATCACCAATATCATCATCATCATAAAGCATATTTGTTTCAGTACTGTGTGTTTATGAGTAGCTGTGTGAAAGTTTTGTACTTCGAGTAATTCAATCCTTGCATAGGGGTTGCGGTCGTTCCCAGCTTTTGATTTCGGGTCGTAAATGCAATTTATGGCACGAATTTAGCACCAAAGTACAAACTGTTTTTCTCATTGGTTCTGCAGCTGCCTGATGATTCCATGGAATACGAGCAAACAATAAACAAATAACAGCAAAAGGAAGAAATAAAGGAATCATGGAGAAATGAGTAGATGCATAACAGAGAAGAGAGGTAAAATGATTTCGGAGAAATTTCAATTGAAAAAAAAAAAAACCTAAAATCAAATTAAAAATTGTACTTAAGTGTAAACAGATATAACAGAGAAATGCAATTTTTATTATAAAGAGATGAAATTTACAAAAGAAACGAAATGATAACTTAAAAAAATATGAGAGAAATATTGAAGAAATCTAAGGATAGAGATTCGGAAAAGATATAAGAATACTGAAACTATCATGATTTTCAATAGAAATGGTTGAATTATACTTATATAAACAATACTATATGGGATCTCCGACGCACGATTGCACTATGCATTACAAACATCAAGTCAAAGTAGAAATACATACATGTTTACTATAATAAATATGAATGGTAAAAAAATAAATATTGATATGGAAAAAAGATGAAAAATATTTATAAAAAAAAAAAAAAAGGATAAAGATTAGTAAAAGAAATGTGAAGCCCTTTGCCCGAAAGTAAAGGAGCGGAAGTAAGTTGAAGATAAAAAGCGATATGATTAGATTATCTTTAGTTAGCTCTTTGAAACCCAAACTTGAATACCAAAAAGAGGGATTATTGACAATTGGAGAAATATATAAGAGGAAGAAATTTATTCTAGATTATATACCTATTAAAAGCAATTATGTATATTGAAAATAAAATATAATAAAATAAATAATAATTTAACAAACATCTATCTGAACCGTTACCCATAGGTTTAGCTTGTAATTTTTGATTATAAGTCACCAATATATAAATATTGTATACTTATTATAAATATATTTTTCTTTTTAGTTTTCTGATATTAAGTATACCATATACAAGGTGTGTGTTAAAAGTTTCCGAACTTTTCTGGCAGGGCATTTTCTGGTGCCGCCATCTTTGTGTGAGT
>JBANCV010000587.1:19718-31746 GCA_037040105.1 Amiota albilabris | reverse complement strand
CCCCCCCCCCCCCCTTTTTTGGGGAAGGGTGAACAAACGGAGTTTAACACTAAAAAAGCGTTTTGGGAGGGGGAGGGGGTGGAAAAAAAAAGGCTCAAAAAAAAAAAAAAAAAAAAAAAAAAAAAAAAAAAAAAAAAAACAGTATTTAGTAAATCGCCCTTGAAGCTCACGAAGCAGGCTTATGACTTTAATAGTGCATTTACACCGATGTATTGTATTTTATCAAATGATTTTTGACAGCCACTTCAGAATCGAATGTCTCACCATTACAGAATTTTGAAGAGAGCGAAACAATTGGTAATTTGATGGTGCACGGTCGGGGTGACTTCCCAATTCAGTTCCGATAATTTTAGCCGAGTGATCTGAGCTGTATGCGGATGGTGGAAGTCCGGGGTGCTTCGTTTTGATATCTTTGTCGAATTTGGATAGTTGACGACACAGTACACATCCGAATTGATTGTTTGATTCCGTAGTAGCAGGAGGTCCATAATCGTTTTCGCTTGAGTTAATTATAATTTTCAAATTGTGTGTTAAATACAGTCATCTTCAATAAAAACATTACTATCCAGATTTCAGACATAAAAACTCAAGAATGTCTTGCTTTTTAACATTCATCACCTGCGTAAACATCAGAAAAGTTACTTTGTTGTATCAATATTGACTGACACAGCGCGCGTTGCTACGTCCTCGCTAAAAAAAACGCATCCCGCCTTGCATACGTAGATGCAAAGCCAGCACCTTCCTGTTGACAAGAAGTAAAATTAAGATATTGTATGAGCAATGCTTCCGCAATAATTTGAGTTCGTTTGGTTTCTTATTTGGTTTCTTTTTTTTTTTGCAATTAACTATGTTTCCTGTTAAAAAATATTGTAAGTCGGTCTCAAATAAAGTTCTAATAAAGAAGTATTTATTTACGGATTAGTTTAAACAACAAAACGTGGTTCGCGTGAAGAAATAACCAGAAAGAAGGGTATATTCGACTATGCCGAAGATGTTACTCTCCACGCCTCCCCTAGAAGATGTTTTTTTGAATGGGAGCTACGCGATCCCGTAATCATAGGATATTGAAATTTACATTTTGATTAATATTTTCGATATTTTGAATCATTTAACTAGTATCCTGTGTATCCACTGCCATTTTAAATTGCCTTCGCTACTCTCCTGGGTATACTGTCCATCAAAGTCCGACAGGTGTCTCATACCATATTTTTTGAACATACATTCATTAGTGAAAGTTTTTTTCGCCAATTCCTTTTTTAAGTATTCCTCATAGGTTTTCTATTGGATTTATAACCGGGAATTGACTTAGCCACTTTAAACCATTGACATTATGGTTTTCAAAGCACTTTTGTACCAGGTTAGCGGTAGGCATGTTTTCCTCAGCATAGGGTAGTACTGTATTTTCCACTATGTTCTTGTACTCGGCTGCTGTCATATGGTTAGAAGTTTGGTTTATATAGGACCGGCTATAATGTTTCCATTTCTGTTCTTTACTGTGTTTTTTTTTTTTTGTAAAACGAGCGTGAGCGTTCTTTGCCTTTTGGACGGTGCATATTCCTTTGTGAATTGTTTCCAAATATATTAATTTTAATTTCATCGCTCCATAAAATATTTCTCCACTTTTCCTCACCCTCAGCCCCAACCCAGTTTTTGTGTTTCTTACCAAAACTTAACCTTATACTCAAATATTTTTTTTTTCGCACCAAAGGAAGTTTTTTGACTATTCGTCCGGGTAGCTTAGCTACATGTTACCGTCTGCGAACCGTTAATTCATTTCTAACAAAATTATGGGTTCTCCCAATCTCAATTGGCCAATGTTACGAGTTAGTTTTCCTCCCTTTCTTAGATACGAAACTAACCAGGCTTCTTCATCAGTGCAGTGTGACTTGCGGCCCATCTAAATAATAAATTATTTAATCAAACCGCTGTTTTAATAAACAATTGTAAAAACCAAATAACTTTAGTGCACTTATAAACTGTTTTCACCCAAAACAGAAATTCACAATAATTATGGAAATTACACGTTTTCTTTTTCCAGCAATAGCATTGCCACATTGTATTTATTAAAAAACATCACACGTTACCTTGAATTGTGCAAAAATAGTTGTAAAAACCAATAAGAACAAAACGACTTTTAGTGTAACTATTAATTTCAGGGGTGTATGCACATATATTCTTGATTGGCGCGAAGAGAAGAGTTGATCTAGCCATGTTAGTCTGTTTGTTTGTATGAAAACTAGTCCCTAATTTATGAGCTAGAGAGCTGAAATATTGCATGAAGCATTCTTATAACCATACGCAGTATATTTCCAGCTGAGTCGGATCAGTAGTGAGGGTACCACCCATACAAATCCCACATCCAAATTCATGTTCTTATTAGAAAAACTTTTTTGGTTTTTGCACTATCAGCTTGTAATATAGGTGTCTAACCCATACATATCATGTAAATTTCAAGACGCCCGGATTACTAGAAAGTATACCTCCCATACAAACCCAGATTCCAAACCTTCTTATTAGAAAAACTTTTTTGTTTTTTATGTTATTGAGCTTGGATACCATAAGTTTCTGACCTAGATTCATCAGTCGTGTAAATTTAAAGATCCTATGATCACTGGATCGCATAGCTCACTTACAAATATTGCGGTCACAATGTTGACTCTTCCCCAAACATTACTCAAATGAATATTGATATACTGTACTTTTCGCTTAAAGCGAATTTCAAGGGACTGGGCAAAATAGATAGTTTTAAACGAAGTTCGTTTTAAATGAATTCGTAGAGTATTACATATTCGGTGTAGTCGAAAATAGTTGTGGTTTTTATTTAAATTTTTGTAAAGTCTTCAAAAAAGAGTTTGATGAAACTTAAAGTGTTTGTAGTAGAAAATAGAATATATTTACATATGTATATTTCTGGAGTTATAAAAAACGTTATTAACATGAAGGTATCTCCTGAAATGAAATCGTCGACGTAGCAGCTAGCCTAGTATTGCAATCTGGCTGGATTTTTAAGACAAATATAAAGTTGTTGATCCACATCTGGAGAAACCTTTTCTACCCCGATAAGCTCTTCAAAAAAAAAAAAAATACACCTTCTCCACATGGTTCAAATTCGGCATAACGCACCACCTCTAAATGGGAATGGAAATGTGTCAATAATGCATATTTTTGACAGTTAAACTCAGAAATGTCCTTTTTTTTTTAGGAAAAGTCTAAGGCCCTAGCAGCTAGTGCTAAGTTAACTTGTATCAAAGAGTATGGAATAAGTGGGATTTTGTTGTTGGAAACCGTACAAAAGAAAAAATGAGCAAGCCAAGTTTCGTGAGCGGAACTGTTTAGTCTATCCATTTCATAGTATTTCGATATATATTAGTTATTTTTAAATGTGTTATAAGTAATTTTAATAAATGAATATACAATATTTTTTTAATATATTCTTTTCTTCTTATAGGATGGTAGTGGTGTCTATGATTATAATGCTGCACATCGTACAACACCCGTTGTAGTAGCAGCAGCATCTCTACCACCAGCAACTGTAGCTAATGTAGCGGCAGCCGGTGATACAAAAAACGCACAATGTCGTGCATGTAATTTACAATTCTCGACACGTGCCAATGCACGTCGTCATGAACGTAATCTACATCCGAATCTCTTTGAGCTTTCAACAGAATCACCAAATAATACATTAATAACAAAACCAACAGCAGCATTGGCTGCTGCTTTAGCATTGCAACGAGCAGGTGGGGCTGGATCAACTATAACTGATGTATCGAAATCAGTAGCCAGTGGTACAATAACATCGCAAAAATATCGTCAGGAAGTTTTAAATGCATTCAACAAATGTGAAGGTGGCGGCTATGATTATAATAGTCCAGAAAAATATCAACATTTGCTGACCGAAGACAAGATCGCCTTTATAAACCAATTTAATGATTTTCTCGAACAATATCAGGATATGAAATGCCGTTGCTGTAATAAATCATTCCCAACTTATAAAAATTTCATGGCTCACATTCGTAAGAAGTATCCAATGCTGCCACGTAATTTATGCTTCAATTGTCTCAAACAAAATGATTCGAAGGCATTGTTTATCTCCCATTTAAAGAAACGCAATTGCATTAACTTATTCCGTCTACTAAATAGTATGCTACAGAAAAATCCAAATTTTACTGCCGTCTCTGGACCGACACCAGAACGTATGCGAGCCAAGGAGTTGTTGATTAATAAAATGTACGAATGTAAATTGTGTCCCGAACATTTTCGTACAAAACATGAATTCCGTACACATGTTTATGAACGTCATGCCGATGTTCAACGTAAAGACAATGCTTCACTTCAATGTAGCTTTTGTAGTTTGGAAATTGTTGATCCTGTCGACCGTAAACGTCACTACAATAATATGGATTGCATTGTGTCATTACGTTGTGTCACCTGCAAAAGTAAATTTGATAATCACCAACATTTCTTAGATCATGTCTATCAAGAGCATTTGGGTGGCATGAGCGATAATTCTTCGACAATAAGTGGTGCACGTCAAGGGTCAACCTTAAACAATTCATCGAAATTAAAACGGAGTCTAAGTTTCGGTGGTGCTGCTACTGCTGGAGGTGGCGGCGGTAAGTACAATATTTTGTCAAATTTGTGTTTTTTATTGTTAGTTATTAAATATTTTTCTTCTCTTCACTCTTATTTAACTATGTTGTTTGTTTTATGCATCTGGTGTTTTTCCTTCAGGCGTTTCATCAAATGATGAGTCACATAGCTGTCTTGGTCTTGCTCTAGCATCAACGCCAGTTACTGGCAGCAGCGGTGCAACTAATCAACAACCAGCAGCTAAATCACAATATTTTTCACGTATGCCACAAGCTTGTCCCATTTGTGGCCAACAATATAATAATTATAATAATGTTCTACGGCATATGGAATCTAAGCATCCAGATAATTTACCAGAAACATATAAATGCGTTCGATGCAGCACTGGTTTTCCACGTATTTCTAATTTACGCGAACATATGATAAGTGCGCATGGCGCTGATCGGAACCGAGTCTCCGGTGGGTTCGAGTATATTGTGAATGCGGACGCGTTAAAGTTGATTGACGGTGGCCCACCAACTGCTTATACGGGTCGTTATGATTACGTCATGAAAGATTTGATGTCAATTAATGGTGGGACACTCGGTAATTCGAATGAGATTGACTCGAAATTAAAAAAATAAAAATCATAAAATTTCACTTGCCACACACAAAACACAGGCGCGCGTACTGAAGCATATACAATATTTCTCTATTTTATGCCTATTCTTCATTATCATCATCATCATCATCATCATCATCATCATCATCCAATCCACTCAAAACCATCTATTAATCCATCATGAAACACACAACCAATAAACAACATCATTCTTTAAGTTTTTATACTTTTAACTCTGGTTATCCGATATGGCTAACAATGTGTCTACTAACGATACTTTTGAAAACATTCTTGTAATATTAATTCCAAATAAAATAGACTGCCACCAAATCTGGCCGAAGACATAATTTTGTAAGTTCTTTATTTTTTCTCGAAAACTTCAGTAGAACTGAAGTTAATTATCTGTATTGTTGCGGTTCCTTAAAATTTATTGTTTTATTGCTATGTGGACAAACGATTCGACTCCATGTATCCATACCCTATGCTCTTTCTTTTCTTTTAATCCCTCAGTTATAGTAATATCCTATAACTGCTTTATAGAATTTTCATTCATTCCAAATTGGATTTTCCTGGAATTATTGTGTCTAAATGAAATTTTTTTAAAAAAGACAAAATCAAGATATTGTGAAGTTCTGTCAACACAAAGTATCTGGAAATTGTGATAGAAGAATGTGACTGATGAAGTACAAGAAAGTCAGATCACGATCCAATGGCTACATTTTATTCCAAAAATGTTACTTCTAGATTTCAAGCTAAAAACGATATGTTGATATGATTGTCATGGTCTCTTCCAAGATATAAGAATGATGTGGATGACAAAATATTAGACAGTCAGTCTGATCATGATCCAATAGCTACATTTTATTCCAAAAATGTTACTTTTAGATTTCAAGCTAAAACCGATGTGTTGATATGGTCCCTTCCAAGATCTAAGACTGATGTGGATGATAAAGTATTAGAAAGTCTGATCATGATCCAATGACTACATTTTATTCCAAAAATGTTACTTTTAGATTTTTCAAGTGATAAAGTATAAGAAAGTCTAATCATGATCCTATGACTACATTTTATTCCAAGAATGTAACTTGTAGATTTCTTGTTAAAAACGATCTGCTGGTGGATCCTTGAATTGGCCAAGGAGGTTAGCGAGACGGACTATAGTGCCAAATCAAGAGAATTTCCAAGTGTTATAAGAATGATTTAAATATATAAAGTATAAGAAAGTCTGATTACGATCCTATGGCTACATTTATTTCCAAAAATATAATTTCTAGATTTCATGCTAAAAACGATCTGTTGATGGATCCTTCAAAATGGGTTCGTGAGACGGATTATACTGGGTTAAATCAAGAAAATTTTCAATTGATATAGGAATATGATATGATTTGGATGATAAAGTAAAAGGCAGTCTGAAATTGATCTTTTGGCTACATGTTATTTCAAGAATGTAACTTCTAGAGTTCAAGAGCCGGATTGAAAACAAGAGCCGAGCCGAGCCGAGCCGGAGTTTGCCGACTTCTGATCTAGATCATTTCATAAAGTGCATTTTTGTTTTCATTATTAAGTGGCTTGGCACATTGTCATCATAACGGTGATTTTTGATGAACGTGTCTGTGTTGTGATTGTGTTGGTTAGCACACGACCGCATTTTGATCAAGAACTTGAACAATTTAACTAATATCTCTTTTTTTTCTCTTGTTCTTTTTCTCTCTTTCCTTATTTTTAAATTTTTTTTTTTTTTTTTTTTTTTTTTTTTTTTTTTTTTTTTTTTTTTGAATTTTTTTTTTTTTTTTTTTTTTTTTTTTTTTTTTTTTAATCTCATTTTTGATTTTATCTTTTCCTATTCTTTTGATCTTTATATTTATAGATGATGACGATGATGATATGGAAAATCACTCTTCCAAACGTATACGTTTGGACACATCAATTGGTGGTGGCGCAGGGAGTGGCAGTAGCAACAATGCCACCTCATCTAATAACCTATTATCGAGCCAAAAAGAATGTCCTGTTTGTTCAGCTGTTTTTAATAACAATATTGGTCTATCGAATCATATGCGTTCCCATACAGCTGCCGCTGCTAATGCTGCTGCAATGGCGGTTGCCAACCGCATAACAAATAAATCTTTGACTGTAACTGCAACATCTTCACAACCAATATCAAAAGCATCGGTTTCAGTAGCAGCTTCATCATCGCATGATACAATCAATACATCACCACCGACTGCAGAACAGCAAGCGCTTTATCGACGTGGTTTCGAGCAGGCAGCTGACCGTCGTTTCCGTCGTATGCGTTGCCAAATCTGCCAGAGACGTTTCTCATCAAAGAAATCCTATCGTTATCATATGTTAAATGAACATCAAATCCGTAATGTACAATTTATCAAATGCAAATTATGTAACGCCGATTTTGCTCATGAAAAGGGTCTTAAAGTGCATCTTTTTAAAGTGCACAATACTTTGATTAAGGATGACATGATTATAAAGCAATTTGAATGCGATATTTGCTCAGTAGTTTATACGTCGGAAATGGATTTATTACAGCACAAAAAGACTGTTCACGGTGCTGAAGATGCACAAATGCATAACGTCGATATGGATGATTCAACGGCGAGTGTGTCAAATCTAGATACATCGTCATTTAGTATGGATAATAATCAACATAAAGTGCGCATGTCAACACCAATTAGCACTAAACATCATCACCACCACCATCATCATCACCACCATCATCAGCATGGAAATACAACGATGTCGGGTGAAGGTGTTACTGGACCTCTATATTGGTATCAATGCAAATACTGCGCTTCGAACTTTAATACTAATAAGAAATTAGCCATTCACATTAATTCCCATGATGAATTCGATTCTAAGGATTATTCATGCAAGGATTGTGGTAATGTTTATAGTGGTCGTAAAAGTCTTTGGGTGAGTCATTTGAAGTTTATTAAATAAATTCTATTAAAGATTCCTTATGAATTTTTTTTATTAATTATTTGCATTTAATTGTCCATTCATGGTCAGGTACATCGCTATAAGAAACATCCTCAGATAGCTGATCCATCGGAATGTGAGCTATGCTGTAAGATCTTTTTCGATCGGCAAATGTTAGAAAATCATATACCAACTTGTAATCGCAAACCGATTACTGTTACAGGCGCTCAAGCGGAAAGTGCTCCTGTTCCAGTTTTGCCATCATCCTCCAGACCCTATTTTAAGCACAAAACTGGTGATGATGAAGACGATGCTAACAGCGATAGCAATGGTGGTGGCGGTGGCACTGTTGTTGGCACTTTGGGTGGCGGTGAAGTGGAAGTGTCTACAATGCCAACAATGTCAACAGTTCCATCAACAACAAAGTCACGTAATTTCAAAATACCCGAAGTGGCATGCACAATTTGTGGTGCACGATTCACAGATCAAGATTTATTTACCAAACACATTGAAAAGCATGAAAAAGAATTATATACAGATAATCCACTTGCGGCCATGTTCGATGATGGACCTTCCGATCCAAATCAATTTTATTTGGATCGTGTTAATGATAACGGCGAGTACGCTTGCGATCTTTGCGACAAAACATTTACCCAGATGACTGCACTGAAAGTGCATCGTAAATGGCATTTCAGAGGTGATAACAAACAGGTGAGCTTTTTGGGCTTGTGCAGCGAGGTGCATCAAACAAATAAAGAAATTGTTAGAAATAACTGAAAAAAAAAGACAAAACAAAAATCTAAATGTATAAAAGCAAATTACGTTCGTTCGTTCGTTTTCATGTAGATAAGCATATAAGAATAAAAAGATGAGTGTATTGCCACTGCACCAGTCACAAAAAAAAAAAGAACAAAAAAAAAAAAAAAAAGAAAAGAGAATGTGAAAATGAAATTCGATACTTGGTTTGCCTTTTATTATATGATCTTACTAATCTTTTCCTTCTTTTGGTTTTCATCTTTTTCTTTTCATTTGCTTGCATGGTTGATACAATATATATAGAATCAAGTCGACGCCGATCTGACAGCATATGTTATGACCAACAACAACAACAGCAGCACCAGCAGCAGCAACAATCTACACAACAGTTCACCATCGTCAATGAAGAACATCCAACCACATCTACAGGAATTACATGCAGTCGGTCTCATGCCAAATCATCAACACCAAATGCAACGAGAACATCACTTCAGAACACTGAAGCGCAAACGGGAACTGAAATGCGAATATTGCCCCTCGACCTTTATCAGCAACAATAATCTTCGTCGTCATATGTATGAATTGCATAAGAATGAGGTAAGCAATTTGCCAGAGCCACCTAAAATAGAAATTGATGAGCCATTGTCGTGTCGTCGCTGTGATTTGAAGTTTATAACTAGAGATGAATGGATCGAACATAAGGTTAGCGATGCACGTATAATGCGTCCATATGGACCCTTCCAATGGGGCTGTGACTTATGCGGAGACTATGTCTCACGCAAAGAGAAATTAATAAATCATCTTAATAATCATCATAAGGAGGGTGTCGTTTTGCCCATTGGTGGTGGTGGTGGTGGTGGCGGCAATTCGAAAAAGAATGATGACGATGATGAAGAGGATGAAGTAGGAATAACGCAATCACCAATGGGCAGTTTAAAGAGGACCAAAAATTCAAATGGTCCTCAAAGTGATGATAATAACTCAATGATGCCAGGTGATTTTGATGATGATGTTGGTGATTTCATAGACGAAGATGATGACGACAATGATGATGATGATGTTGATGGCGAAGGTGTTCCTAAAAGCGATAATGTCGAGGGTGGCAATGCCGTTGGCCACGATGATGATGACGAGGATGATGATGATGAGATCGAAGACGATGGTGACGACGATGGCGATGAATTCATTAATACAGGGGCTAATAATATTGTTCCAGTCAATGATCATGACAATGATGTAGACACTACCGATGAAGATGATGGCGATGGTGACGGCGACGATGATGAAGACGAAGATGAAGACGATGATGCCGATGCCGATGCCGATGGTAATGAAGGTGAAGAAAATGCCAACATTAAACAGGACCTTCAACAGTTAAGAAATGAAACCACCAAAGTATCTCCTTTATCCATTGATGATGAGGATTTCACCGGTTTCTCACCAGATGACAACCATGATGAAACTAAAGTGAATACATCATCAACTAATGGTGTTATCTCATCGCCATTAGGCAGCAACAGCAACACTTATAACAACAATATCAACAACAATGCGAATAGTGACAGCTCAAGTAGCAGTAGTGATGAAGACGAATCTGGTGGCAGTAGCGATGCATCCTCAGGTTCCTCCAATTCATCTTCATCATCATCATCATCAGAAAACACGGGTGAGAGGCGTAAGCATAAATCAAGAGCATCAGCAGCAGCAAGAGCCAAAGGAGCGAAAACAACAGATGCTGTTGCTGCTGCTAATCAGGTTAAGTCACGTTTTGGTTGTGATCTATGTCATGTTTCTTTCGATTCACAGCCGGAACTTCAGAAGCATGTTAAGATGCATTTTCTTACTGGTCCTGGCTCTGTAACTGTAACAAATTCGTCCTCGCCCTTTTCCATATCCTCCTCACCACAAAAGAGCAGCACAACAACAGATGATGGATCACCCCCTACTAAATCCTCAAAATCCGTTGGTTAAAGTACCATCCAAGCAAGCAACCAATCAATAACACTATTTTACCATGACCAACCGTAACTTACGAACCAAACAACCAACTACCAAAAGAACCATTCAATCAATCAACAAACCAAACAGCAGCTTTACTTTGCTTTACTTTGTGAAGATCAACAAACGAGAGCAAACGATCAATTGTGAGAGCGATCAGCCCATTCGATATTTTGATTGAATAATTAATTGAGTGAGTGAAGTATACATTCGCTCTCATATATACAACTTGTCCGTTTCATATTTTCATATCAAAGTTGGTTTTGGTCTCTCTTTCCTTACATCGTCGACACTAATGCCGTAATTACATCATATACATAATTATAATATGTACTTTACCACAAACAAAAACGGTTTCGGACACACAATACATACACACACTAATGAAAATGTATAAATATTTTCATATATACTTTTTTCATTATGTTTTTCCTCCTGAATTTATGTAAATATTTCATTACAAATTTTATCATATTTTCATTGAAATTCAAGCGACACACCATTATTCACACAATTAACCAATTACGCACTGACGTAAGGGTAACTTATATATATACATACACAAATGTATGTATGTATACATAGGTATATGCATATATACAATACTTTTCTCATTCCATATCGATGTTGGTATTAAGTATAATTGATGAACAATGAAAACCTACTCCTATTTTCAATACTACCAAATCCATTCTTGAACCTTCAAGTTCAAGTACCAATACAGACAGATGCCAGACTATACTACAAATTCGTTTGATGTGTTGAAGAAATTTTATTTTTTGTGTTTATTTATCATATGAATACGCGTAAGTGACATGACATAAATAACACTCCACTCGTGCTCATTTACCCCCAACCCCACAACAACAACAACAAAACACAACAATTCCTACACCCATTTCTCTCTACATTTTAAAAATAATATCTTTTTCTTATTCAAATTATGTTTCTCTCTGAAATTTTACCTACATCATGAAAATAACAACAAACTACTCACATTCATTTAATATTAATTAAATCCTATTTAATTACATTACAAAAAAAAAAAAAAAAAAAAAAAAAAGAAAAAAAAATGGTCCCCTTTTCTGAAATTTGTTAAAAAGAATCCCAAAAAAAAAACAAAAATAACATAGGAACCTTTTTTTTTTTTTT
>JBANCV010000587.1:0-19708 GCA_037040105.1 Amiota albilabris | reverse complement strand
ACCTAAGAGGGCTGGTGGGGGGGGGTGGGGGGGTGGGAGAGGCAGATTGAAGGGGAGGTAAAGTTGGTTTGTTGGCATTAAAAAAAAAAAAAAAAAAAAAAAAAAAAAGGAAAAGAAATGGTATCATTTTATGAAATTTGTTAAAAATGATATCAAAAAAAGAATAAAAATAGCATAGGAATCTTTTTTTTTTTGTTACATAATTATAAAAAAAAAAAAAAAAATCACAAGAAAGGAATACACATCCACACACATCCAAACACACTGATATACACAGACACACACAGACACACACACACACAACCAATAAAACTTATATAAATAAATGTATAATACAAGCGCCAAAGCAGATTTTAAAAGATTGTGATTGTATTTTTTTTTTTTTAAACTAGAGAAAAAAAAATAGATTTAAAAGAAAAAAATTAAGGAAAATCAGAAGTTTTGAGAAAAACAAATTGTAAAAGATAAAAAAAAGGAACGGTTAAAGAAAATAATATTATATTAATATAAAAAAAAAAAAAAAAAAAAAAAAAAAAAAATTACCATTAAAAATTTAAAAAAAAAAAAAAAAAATTAATTATGTTATGGAAGAATACAAAAATACAAAAACAAAAAAAAAAAAAAAGAGTTATACTATTAAAGCAAAATGTCACAAGAAGACGAATAGAATATGTCATACAAAACTTTGGTTTTACCAAAGATTTTATACCTTCCACATGTAGATGACCGAACCGAACTTCCTCCGTTAAAGCAAACAATTACTTATAAGTATGTCCGATTCTTTATAGATTTACTAGCATATTTCTCACTCCCACCAAATGCCTTTGACCTCAATAACCATCATGTTTTGTCAGAATATGTATATCTACGTATGTTATTAAATTGTGCAAAAATCTTGGTATTAGATCAAACTCACATTCATGTTATTCATATTATTCAATCAAGAACACCACCCAATCATATGCTAAAGTCAATTCATAATACCATGAGTGGCCGATCGCTGCCATTACAAACATAAATAAACGTGAAATCAACCCGAAGTTTATTAAACATTGGTATCGTTGGCATAATTAATTTTCTACATTAAAATAAATGTTATCAACGGCTATCTAGAACTCTTCAGTTGATATTTGTTGTAGATGCCAAGCCAATTTGTCATATACGTATTGTGGTCTTGACTTGATTCGACTCCAATTTTTATATCCATTTTATGTTGTTTTTATTAACTGCATGTTTAGGATAATTAACCCTTTTTGCTTTATTTTAGTACATGAAGCATTGGTCTTTTCGATTTTGATCTGATCATTGTCAGCAAGTGAGGAGGTTATTTTGTGGATCTCTTCCAAGATCTTTGTTTTTTCTCTCTGCATCAATTGATGACTTTAGACAAAGACTATATTGTATATTGTAGTATAGATAGACTGGACAAATCGTTTACGAAGACATAGCCAACAACAACAAATTGTGTATAATTTCAGGGAATATTAATTGGGTATCACGAAATTTTATATATACAATATTCATATTCTTTGCATTAGATATTGTTTGTTGTTGGATGCTTGATTTAGGTATGTGGCTAAACTAAACCAATAAACAAGGTATTGTAATATGCACTAGTACAATTTTTTACTAACATTTCTTCAAACTTTAAACCATTTATTTCCGAAAATGAATTATTAATTTAATGAGTAAAATTTGTACATAGATGCAAACTGTAAACTTGAACCTTTTTAAGTCATCAATCTCTAGTACATACTATACCAGTTTGGTCTTTTATTGTAGCTTATAAATTTTAAACTTAACTTGTATAAGCGTTTCAATCTCGATCGATTTCAATAAATATTCTGGCTGAATTCTTGGTCTTGTATTGGAATATCTTAAACAAAAAAGTTGATGGGAATAATATACGCTTATATACACACACACATATATATAGATATATATATATACTATTATCATTATATGATGATTGGTTTTGGTTTGTTATGCCATGGAGGACACTTAGACCTGAGAAGTTCTGATGCGCATCTTATCATTATAATTCACACAACTGTGTGCAAGGTATAAAAAATACACATAAACGTTTTTTGTTATTATAGTGATATAAAATCACCGAAAACTTTTTAAAAAAACAAGCAAAACAATAATATATTTGTCATGTCATTTATTGCATTGAAATTTAAAGCAAAATAATTTATGAAAAACACAAATAATACAAATTCTTATGGGTTCCTCTCTCCACCCAAATTCAAACCAAAATGTACAATTAATACAAATTTGACTTCTTAAAACAAAAAAAGAAGAAAACACAAAAAAAAAAAGGAAAAAAATTCTAACAAAAATCACAAAAAAAAAAAAAGACAAAATTAGGAAATGTAATGATTTATTTACATACACATATATACATAAATGAAAGAAGTATAATTTAATTTAAATAGACATAATTGATACATATACAATGTAAAACCGAAGTATTTGAAAGTACCAGAATGCAAAAACGGGGCAAAATGTCAACAAAAAAAAGTTTAAATTAAAAAAAAAAAAAAGAATAATTTTTAATTTGAAAAAATAAAACTAATTGAATACAATTATTTTGTTGTTGTTTTTGACGTGAGAGCTGTTTAGAATATAGTATAAATAAACATACATATAATCTTATACATACACATATAATTAAATTACAATAAAATACGTAAAATAAAACAAATATTTTTTTTTTTTAAAACCTTATATTTAATTCAAAATGAAATGAAATGATGAATACACATTTATATATAATGAATTGACATAAGAAAAGAAAAGAAAATTTTGTAATATTTGATCAAAAAAGAAATTTAAACTAAATTATGAGTGAAAAATGAAAAAAGTTTATAATTAAAATTGAATTAATATAATGAATGTATACACACATAAACTTACAACAAACTCTTTTACACACATATAATATAATTAATATATATATATATATATATAAATAATATAAAAATACTATAATAATATATATAAAAATAATATAATAACAATAATTAAATAAAATAATATAAAATCGCTTTAAATGTAATTTTTAATTTGTATTTAAAATATGTAAATTAAAAATAAATCTTAATTAATAATATAATAAAAAGATTTAAAAAAAAAAAAACAAACACAAAAATCAAATTTAGTTTTTAATGTGAATTTGAAGTCGAGAATAAATAAAAGTTCAATATAAAATAATTTCAAACAATTGTACAAATACAATTTCTTTTTTATTCTTTTATGCTTATGCTGCAGACGATATGATTGATCAGCGTTCATATGTATGCCATGTGAAGTGTCTCCATACGATATGAACACGTTGCCCCAAAAACTAAGGGTTCATATGCATTGTGATCATTCATTTCCGATGTTCATGAATGAAAATGGTGCGCATTTAGTTAAGATAAACATACATGTATGTAGCTGTAATCACATGCTTAGATGACGTCAATCGACGATCCATATTTATGCTCAAGTATTTAACAGATGATTTTTAGGGGAGTTGAATGTCGTGCAGAGTGCAGGAGCAACAGTGCTGTAATTTCTCACTGTTTATACTAATTTTGTATTGCTCCGACCAAGCTCCGCCTTCGCTTTTTGAGAGGCGCACAGCAGCTCAATCGCATGAAGAATTCTCGTTAAGAATACTGTGTCGTCAGCATAAGTGGCGAGTATTCTCATTGGCTGGCGTTGGTATATCGCTCGTATGTACCGTGTAAAGGATAGGGACTAAGACACTATCCTGCTCTGATCTAGAGGATAGTCGACCTATCGTCATTGAGTTCAACCATAAACGAACGATTTAGTGAAAGAGACAATCTTCCAGAGAAGTCCATCATGCCACACTCGAGCAAAGGTGTTCTCGTAAATCTCTACCGGAGTAATGTGCTAACGAATAGAATAGGCGCTTGCTTCAACGGCTGCCTTTTTGATGTTGTGCGTCACTTTCAAAAGATTGAAGCTAGACTTTTTGTTTGGATCAAAAATCATCTGGGTCCAGAGATATTGCTGCCTAGGAGCGCACTTACCAAGGACCATATCACGGATAGCATGTTATAAAAGAGCCCGATCCAGATATATCGAACAGGAAGCAGGTTGTTGAGCAGTATCAAAGACGGCGGCAGGTTTCCATGTTTATATTAGTGATTTGTTCTATTTTCTTTTGAAACAGAGGAACATTGACATTTCTCGGCAGCAATCTAGGCTTAGCCACATAGCAATTGGCACCGACTCTACATAATCAAAGCAAGATGATTCAAGTTGAGATCAGGGCTGCTTCTGATAGAATCCGTATACTGCAAAGTTTATTAGGCTAAGGGAACGGTGTTGAATGGATACTGCGTTGGAGCACCAGTTGCGAGAACCTGTACTTTGAAGGTCATTGTGGAGTCACACAGCGACGTACATCTAAGATTTCGTCTACAGGCACCCTGAAGAGTATGATGAACATTCCAGTCCGTTGCAATAATCCAGGTTGGTTGAAATGAATTGAAAGCAAAAATGAAAGAAAGATAATTTTTAAATGAACAATTTTTTTTTTTATTCAATATAGTATCCCTCAACTTCAATACACTTATTCCAATTATCGTCCAATAATTTATAACATCTCTGTATTGATTTTACGGAAGCTCTGCAAAATACTGGTCCACAACTGCAATAGCTTTATTCGACTAAAAACGCTTTCCATGAAAAAATTATTCCAGGTTTCTGAATAAGTACTAGTCTCTGGGAGGCAAACTTGGTGAATACGGTGGTTGTTCGAACTTTAATTCATTGAATTTAGTCATCGTCAAAACACTTGTGTGAACACGTGCCTTGTTCAAAAATGATTTTTTCTTCTGCAAACCGTGTCTTTTTTCATTCAGTTGACCCAAAAAGGTTGCAATAATATGCAGCGTTAATTGTTTTATCTTTTTCAAGATAACCAATCAACAAAATCCCTTTTGCATCCCAACTGAAAAACTGATGCCATAAGCTTTTTGGCGATCGTTCTAGGTTCACCTGTTTTGGAGCTGATCAAACATCTTCAGTCTAATGTACATGTTCTTGTTTCAGTTTAGGATCATGGTGGTAGATCCAAGTCTCATAGTTATGACTTTATATTTTTGTAACTCTAGGCAACTGGTACTACCTGCAGTCAATGATGTTCAAAATTATTAGCAAACAGAGGGATTAAATATACAACAATGTGCTCAGAAAATAAGTGCATTACAGATTGTATTAGGAGAAAAACGAGACATATTCGTAGATGACGCTTTAAGATATGCTAAAAATTTATGTGAAGAGCTTGAAATATCTTTTAAACACCCGAGACGAATGATAGCAGCGCATAAAGATAAATTCCCCGAAGATCGGCTTGTGTTCTTCACACAAGCATTAATGAATAATGAATTCTTAGGTTTCCTGTATCCCCCAGAAATTATGGATCTTGTGGCAAAATTATCACAGGAATGACTTTAGGTCAAATCCTGCTAGCAAATTGACTGCATGCTATGATGCGAAACAAAGATCTAAAGGTTAACGCATATAAAATTAGCCGAAAAATCTCTTTGCTTAAAGATTTATATAATATTTACTTTTATATTAAAAATATAACAAAATATGAAAAACATTAAAGAAAAAGTAACAAGTTTTACCTAAAATCTATTGATTAGTATTTAGTTATTGTATGGCCTAATATAAAATATGATACGAAAAAATGGGCGGTTGGCGGCGTTGCATCATCGATATCAGTAGGATCTTTTGGTAATGGCAAGAATTGGATCTTTTGGATAGCTTGAAATATGATAAATTTATTGTGATGCTCAACTGCGGACGGGTACCGTCTAAACTTTTAAATATGTGAATATGAATATGCCATCATATATCAATTATTACTGACTGCTGTTCCCTGTTTCGTGAAGATGAACGAATATATTGGTAAATGACGACATTATTGGTATTGGCTATGCTGAAAATTTTTCAGAAATATGCTTTTGTTATAATACTTACACAATATTATAACGAATCATATTTCTTTTGGTTTTGTTTCATTATTTTGACATTTCTACCTGATCATCAAAGATGAGAAGGACAAAAGTGAAATAGTGCTTAATGTCACAAATAAACTGTTTCAGATTGTAGAAAAAAAAAAAAGGACTGGATGCGTTCCGAGAGAGTTATAATGCTTCTAATGGGTTGGACAGAAAGTGAACTGTGTTTTTTTTTTGTTTATATCAATCAGCTTAGGATGGATACAGGAAACATTACATCCATTCTAAAGAACTATCAAAAAAAAAAAAAAAAAAAAAATAAATGTGAAAGAAGTGAAACTTCAGTAGGCTTAAGTGAGATAAACTATTTTTAAAGGTTTAGGGTGTAAAAAATAATGCAACATTTTGCTACATATATGCATATCCTTCGATTTCCTTGTATAACATTTATTTTCGAATAATATGTAATTTTAAATTTTGTTGTGAGCTATTTTTAAAAATTTTAATTTTTGCGTAATTCTTTGTTATGTGATTTTTTCACCGTCGGTACTAAGCAGATTAGGGCAACACGCAGCACTCGTCATATTTCGGTTTTAGGATATTGATATTGATGCAGCTATTGAAAAATCAAAAACATTAGCAATAGCATGGACACCGATTTTACTACTTGTGCTAATATGGCTGATTTTATATTTTATTAGTTTATAAAATAGTGTGTGTATGTCTATTGCTGTATCTTCCAAAGATGAACCGATATTTTGAGAAGAACGTCGAAGATTACTATTAGTGTAGTTAAATAAATATTTTTTTCATACATTTTTTTGTAGCATGACTATTATTCGTTTTTCCTTGACTGCAGGCCCCTTGATCAAAATCCTGGCTACGCTTTTGGTCTCACAAACAAACATCTTTGTAAAAAGGTAGGTTTTTATACTTTTGCGTAGTAAATAGTAATAGTGCTGAATATATTCATACATACAAAAAATGATCTCGTTTGGCGACTTGTATGGATTCGTGCATTATCATGTATGAAAATACATAATTATTTAGGAAGTAGACTTTGCTGTAACACCTCTTCATACTCAGAACTATTCATTCTTAAGCTTACGAAGCGCAGTTCCAGAGAATGACTTTTCTAAAAAGCGCCCCAAGCCATAACTGAACCTCCACCAAAAATTTCTGTTGCAAAATATGAGACGTTCCTTCATTAAATAGCTTCGAAATCCATCAGGGCTATCCAAATTGAATTTCTGTTCATCAGATAAGACCACTTGTTTGCGAAACTATTCTAAAAATACAATCAAACTGAACTGTTAAAACATGGTCACGGGATTCCATGAAGTTTTTAAGTTATGCAAAGCAAATTGGAATCACGTTGATTTATGACGAGGTAGCAAAGTTGGTACTTTCTCCATCACAGCTCTGACCACACGGCCATATGAGATATTGGGGTAACACCATGTTCATCTGCCCGTCTATCTGTATGTATGCAAACTAGTCCTTCAATTTTTGAGCTATAAAGTTGAAATTTTGCACGTAGCTTTCTTTTTACCATACACTGCATATTTGTCGGAATAGTGAATCGGTGCACTACGAGGGGTACCTCCCATCTTCTAACTAGAAAAACTTTTGTGCCTAGTCAGTGATTAAAAAACAATAATAACAACAACATAATATACGAAAAGCGGCAAAGCAGAAACAATGAAACACACCGGCTCTTTCCTAGCCCGCTCTTAGTAAACATCATATACAGAAATAACATAAATAATAACAAACTGCTTTATGTTACAAATTATTGCTTGCTACATAAGCTATTGTAATTGTCTATTGAATCGCATTCCCTCTTAATATATTTCAACGTTTCATTGGATATATTTTGGTCATATGACTCACCCCTTGCTTTGAAGTTGAGACCTATCTTAAACATCTGCCGCTCTTTGGGTCGCAGCACCCGGTTGTATAACGCAACTTCACGACGAGTTAATACTGTCCCCACGTCTGGGTAACAACCACAGAAATCTCGATACTCCCATAAAGAGTCCGTCTTCGCTGGTCACGACGAAAACAAGTTTCGTGGGCTTCTGACCAGATTAAAGTCGCTGCTCAGACTTCGTACCCCCCGAGGTATTACCAATTTGAATTTCAAACAGTTCCTGGGTTGGTGCTCCAAAAATCGAGCATATGATAGCTCTTTAGATTAAAATGTAGGTAAACGCACAGATATCACGGTACACACTATATTCATTTATATAGCTTTTTCCCTCTGTTCTCCTGTCATTTAGGGACCTTAAATGCAAACAGGCTTATGAGATCTTAGCATAGGGTAGTACGGGCAATAAGGAATATAACTTGCAAGTTATGCGCAATTTGCGCGAAGTATTCCGCCAGAATCGCACAGAAACGTGGAAGAACAAAAATTGGCTTTTGCTTACACATCGTTGCTTGTGCGCGAATTTTTGGCTAAAACAACCCACTAATATTGCCGCAGACACCGTATTCCCCCGACATGGCCCCATGTCACTTTTTCCTGTTCCCAAAACTAAAGAGGCCCATGAAATGATGTTGTTTCACCACGATTGAGGCGATAAAGATGGCATCGAAGGAGGAGCTGAAAAAGATCACAAAAATGATTTTTTTAAGAGCTTCGAGGATTGAGTATAACGTTGTATTACATCCGAGGGGAATTACTTTGCAAGGGACTAAGTAGATATTAATGAATAAATAATAAAATGGAAAAACACAAAATTTGTGATAAATAAAATTTTGATACGATTAACTTGAGAATGTTCGTTATTTTACCAAAATAATGTTTTATTTATGGGAACAGCAGGGACTAAAGTTTAATGGCTTAGAGCTTCCCTGTAAACAATATTTGTTGTCATTTTATTTTGTGGGAGCAAAATAAATTGATTTTCGGAAATACGACCCGCGATAAGCCACATATATTTGGCCATGAGTAAAGCATTCTTTCCGTCGGTCAATCTCTATTAAATCCAAGGTATTTTCATAGGGCTTGTTAATTGTTAAAGAAAAATATGTTTTCACCGGAAATTGAACGGAATTGGCAAATCGGTAAGGATCATCGGTATCCTAGGAATGTGAGCTAATTGACCGGCTGCAGGGCCGGTAATAATGGTCACTCCAATAAATGTTCTTTCAATTCCTTTATAAGAAGCCATTGCTTAAATTTCTGTGAAGTGAATTTAAAAATTCCTGTGCCCTCGATAACAGTTACAGTGTCGATCGATTTATAATTTTTGAAGTGGCTGCGAACTTTTTATATGATCAAATTGTTTATTTCGTTGACGGTGTCATTCGTAAATGATACTAAGGCTTTAGAACATAGCCAATGAAATTCGCTTTCGTGTAAATTTTCGATATCCTGGTATACTGCATCTATTAAACTTTCTTAAGTATGGACTATATGGCCGAGAGACTCATCCAGAAGGATGTAATAATTACTGCTTAAATTTGTAGATGGAAAATGTTTTTCTCCAAGTTGTTCCGAAAAATTGGTATGCGTAGTTTGACGAAGCTAGGCTCTCATATTGGTCAGTAAGTTGAAATTTTCTATCGATATTCATAGGGGAGACGTTTTCAAGCATGCTTTCAAAATATCTACACGTGTTCTTTTGTTAAGAACGAGTAGTGCCTATCGGAAATCTCCGGCAAATACAAAAGTAATTCCACCTATGACGACGGCGGAGTTTTTGAGATCCCTTAAGGTTCTGTCCACAGCCTCTACGTGTGCTCTTCATGTGCTCTAAGGATCCCATTCATCCCATATAATTAATAATTAATTAATATTTAATTTTAGAACATGATTGTTGCTCTAGAAATACAGACAGCGGGAAGTTAAAATTAGAATTAGCGGTTTTTCCTTCTCTTAAAAGAGTTGTAGCAATTCTTGACGAAGCAACTGCAATCGTTATCTTTCCTGAGTGTCTTATCTTAGCAACTATTAAATTTGAGAGAAACGTCTTCCCCGCACCTTCTGGCTGAACACGCCACGAAAAATAATTGTCCTTTCTTAAATATTATTAACGCTGTCGATTATAGTAGTCTCAAAAGATTTAATTTATTTTTTTTACAAAATTTTGTTTACAATATGCCTTTGTATAAAATGTTTACAGCTTTCTTGTCATTACACAATATGAACAGATTTTGTCTTGAAGACATATAACTGTTCAGGTCTAATCCCACAACGTTGAATGTTTGATAAGCAATGAGTTATAGGGAACGATCCAGCGGTTGTCAATTTCGTGGTTCCGCCCAGTGGCAGTATGCCCACCATCTTTTGTCATTAGTAGATGTTTGGCTTTGGGATTATTTCGGAAATTTTTCGGTACACTTGCCTTCACATATATGTATATGGCGAATTAGGATTGAAAGATACACAATTTCGTTCAGGGTTGGATCAATTTCAATATTTGGTAACTCCGTAGAAATAACGCTAGCAATTTGATCCGGTTTAATTTTATTCATTAACCATATCAGCAGATGGACATGTGGTAAACCACGTTTGTGCTATTCTATAGTGTACATGTGGCATCGAGCTGGACCAAATCTGTGAGCATTGTTTATGAGAAATAGGGGTTTCTGCACTTTTAAATGGAATACTCTGTTTACTAAGTCGTATATGTCTTGTTGGTTTAATTTGAACTAATTATTTTCTTTGATTTCTGCCCAGTTCGGGTTACATGTTGCAGTTATAAACAGATCAGGTTTACCGCAATGTCTCACATAAGACATGCCATCTTGTGATTTTTCATGTAAATATCGAGGCCCACCAGTGAATGATGAAGGCAATATCACTAATTGTCCAATTTCATTGTTATGCTCATGCGAGTGTAAAGCATCCTGAAGATGAACGTAGTTTCCTTCTCTCAATTTAGTTTGATTGTTTCGGATGTAAGCTACTCGCTACGATAAAATTTTCGCATATTGAGCGACTAAGTATTGGTTCGTTTATATTCTATACCTCACTAGGTGGTTAAAATTTGTATGCCTTCTCATTATTCGATAACAATAATAGTTCATGCAAAGAACTGTTTTATGTAGAGGTGTTCCACTAACTGGATCAACGTGAGCAATATTTATACTATATCTGCCTTCTCCTCGACATAGCTTCAAAGGATATTGTAAGCTGTCATAAGATCGGTGCAAGTTATTGTCACGATTGTACAATACAATATCTCGCTTATCAAATTGTTGTCCAGCTATCACAGCTGCGACTTCGCTCGTAGATGGGGCATTATAAAGGCCGATATATTCTCCAGGAGACACTTTAATTGCATGGATTACGATATTACAGGCGGGTGTTCCTGGCGGTACGCTCTCAATAGCAGTTTTGGCAGACTGTATGTAGCTGTTATGAGAATGTAACAAATCTTGTAAAAGTCTTGCCAAACTTTCTTCCTTTGGTTGTGCGATACTGTTACACCTCGCTGATGCAAGTGTTCCGGGATCTGATATAAAATAAACCTGTGGAAATTTGTGATCGTCACACCCATATGGTAGAAAGCTTCCTGCGAAATGATATACTTAGCCCTGTATAAAACCTTGCCCAACAACGTTCGTACTCTTAAAAGATGTCATTTGGAATGCATTGTTGTATCGGCGTATGTTGCGCATGGATGTTTTTGATTTATGATGATCACCCGTAAAAAGATAGTGTAGTGGGACAGGTGGAGGAAGAATTTCATGTAATTTTATTTTTCCTTATAAGCAACAAAGAACTTTGGACTCATCCTTCCATTTCAAAACAGAGCAATATTCGCAGACAGCCGTCATTGTTCCTATTGAAACGATAGAATCATTCTTGTATTCAATGGAAGGATTGTAATTCATGACAGAATTTAACTTATTTGACCACAAATTGGAAGTCCTCATCGACATGCGTTCGAACAATTCTAGGGCTCTCTGAGATCTGCATCTATCTCTGCCATAACGAAAACGAATTTCACGTTCGACAGAGGATTCTCTATTTCTACGCAAAGGTCTCATTCATCTTCCGTAGGACAGTCTGGCTTCTCTTTCTTAGTTAATTTCATTATTCAGAAGTAAACAATGTCTGTGCTTGTGAAGTGTTACTACCTATATATATATATATATATATTTAAACGACTTTAAACGAAGTTATATTAATTAATTATTAATATCAAGTGCGAGACGGCCCCGCACCTGGAGGGTACCGTAGATATTGTATATTTTTTTTTATGTATGTTTCAGTGACCATACTTGAATTTACTCCATTTGAATATGAAAGTCATGAGCATTAAAGAACACAGCGCACCTTTGTTTCAATATTAAAATACATGATTAAGTCAGACTCAGATGTGATAAAATTTGCAAAATAATACACTATTGCATACTTTTAGGGTATCAAACTAAAAATACGTTTGTTGTATGGGGGACTCCGTTTAAATGTTAACTTTGTTATAATTTTATTATTTTTTGTACGAGGGTAGCGAGTTAAGTCTTGAGACAGACAAATAATAACAAATATGTATCATCGAAAATGACTTTATTATTTTTTAAAATATTCTCCTTGAAGATCAATACACTTATGCATGCGATTGAACCAACTTTCGAAGCACTATTCCCACTCGAAATGAGGTATCTCCAAAACATTTAGAAATTCCTCGTCTTTCGATTCGATGTAAAAATAAATACAATTTTTGATTTCTTCATAAGAAGTGAAGTGCTACTCATTCAAGCCATGAGTAATCGATCGAAACAAGTGGAAGTCGGAAGAAGCACATCCTATTGAACGGGGGCGTTTGAGCTTCAATGCTCTTTTTCCTTACTTCAATTGTTATTAGTAACCCTCTCCAATGATTATTTTATTAGGCTTGATTAGATACACAGCATTAGCTACTTATAAATATTTGGTTTGGTCGTAGACTAAAACTAAGCATGCCAGGCTAAACTAACGATATTCTGCTCTTTGAATTGTCGTAGTGTACCCTTTTTTTGTATTCCGTTACGATTCGAGGCCAAAATATTTTCCGATTTAGTCGTTCGCACTTGAAAGACGGCGTTCTATGATTCTTGGCTTGAGTTTATACGGAAGCCAACTTCCTTGTTTTTGAACCATATACATACTTACGGCCAGAGATAGTTTGAAATCGCCTGTTAAGACACTCTCAAGTTTTCAGAGAGCTCCTCATCAGATTGGTATGAGTCTAGTTCCAATAATGTCTCCAATTCAGCGTCTTTACACTATCATGAAGTTTTTTCTGTTTACACTTCAGCGAAATGACGCATTCATATTTTTAGAGAGAAGTGATGATGGTTTAACACGAATGGGTAAACTTAATTGCACACCCACTTTTTTATGCTATCCACTTTGTTGTAACTAGTCACTAGATGGCGCTGCAGAGATCACCATCTACAAATCGATCACCTTACACTCATTTCAGAGAATGAACCGAATTAATGTTGGCCGCATATAATTGTGATAAGGACAATGACAATAGTCACGGACTAACATCTCGTCGGGAGGACTCGAAACAGGACTGGTAAATTTCTGATAATGCTGGAAAATTTTCATCCATCTCCGGTTAGAAACAGTCATTTTCGACAGACTTGCGATTTTTTTCTTTGAAAACAAAACAAAAAACAGCTGATCATGGCCCAAAACAATAAACAAATAAAATAGTCAAGTTTGAAATTGTATATTTTTTGCTGATATTTTAGTAAAATATCTAGAAGGAATTAGAAAGGGTAGTTGTAAATCCCGTATTTTTCATAAATTTTACGTTTGAATTTAGTCAACGTGTGCGCAACGTTCGAATTGAATATATAATCTAACAAAAAACATCGCTTCAGATTCAGTTTGGTTTAAATGGCCTATAAATCTAATTTCAATATCTAGAAAAATAACCAAGAAAAGAGTGTTTTTTTTTGCATAATTCGATATTTAATTTATTTCAACTACTACATTTATTTATAATACACATAAATACACATACATATATATTTTTATTTTATTTATATTTTTGTTTATTTTTTAGTTTTTTTTCATATTGATTTTTAAAAAAATTAATTTTTAACTTTAAATATTAATTTTGAATAAAGAAAAAGATACCAATCGAAATAGTATATGCTAAGCATTATAATTAAAAACACAAATGAAAGGAAAATTATATAAATTAATTGTCATAATGCATAATTTAAGTTTTATCTTTTATGAATTAAAAAAGAAAAACTAAAAACTTAATGCAATAGTCAAGATTCGTTTACTGAAATGTAATAAAGCCTCCCTTGCTTCATATACCTACACAAATTGCTATAGTCCATAAATAGCAAAGTTTCATTGATCTGATCTCTACTAAAATAAAATATCTTACAAATTTAAATGAATTTAAAAAATATTCCTACTATAATAGGTAATCAAGAAAGAATGCCAACATACCATTACCATTTAAAAAATTGAAATTTAATTAAAATAATAATTAAAAAAAATAAAATTTAGTGATAATTTATTTTAAGTAATTAATTTAATGGATTTCATCATTATTAATACATACAGACACACACAAAAATGTCTACATTTCTAAATTGTTATATGTATTTATATTTTATAGTTTTAAATTTTTTAATCTCTTTTCTGCTTTTAATATTTTTATACTCTTCACGGGAGTAAATAGTATTATAACTTTGTTATACACACAGAAGGAGACATCGCAGTCACATAGAATATAGGTATATATATATGTGATCAGTTCGAAGAGACAAGTTGATTTAGCCATGTCCGTCTGTGCTTTAGTTTTTGAGCTAGAGAGCTGAAATTTTGGTTAATTCTTACGTTGGACAAAAAACATATGTTAGAACGAGCCGAATCAGACCACAGGGAGGCGTAACCCCCATACAAATCACAATGTCAAATTAATGTTCTTATTAGAAAAACTTTTTTATTTATGGTTCGATCGAACTGAAATTATGAGTTTATGATATACATATCCACCAATCATGTCAATTTCATGATACTAGAACTACCAGGAGGGGTACCTCCCCTACTCAAAATCATGTTCTTACTAGAAAAACTTTTTTGTTTTTTATGCTATTATCTTGGACACAATAGGTTTCTGATTCATATTCAATAACCATGTAAATTTCAAGATCATAGGGTTACTGGATCGTATAGCTCCCATACGAAAAACGTTTTCTAGGGCCTGCGTGAAGAGTATTACATCTTCGGCATAGTCGAAGATACCCTTGTTTCTGGTTTCTCATATATTTGATGCTTTCTTCTTCTTTATTTTCTTTTTCTACTACTTCTTTTTGTGTGATATTCTTGTATTGTTGTTTGTTTCTTCTTCTCCTTACCGTTCTTCATGTTTTTATTTCAGTATTATGTATAATAATTAAATTCTTTGACAAACCACATCGATAAAATATTTAAAAATTTTATTTTGTTTACGTTTTGCATTTTCATATTTTTAAGTTTCTTGGGTTTCTTTTATTCTTCTTTTATGTAATTCATTCAATTTATTTTTTACCAAATAAATACATATTTATTTAACTTTGTAATTCTTTTTTTTTTTTTTTTTTTTTTTTTTGTTAATTTTGGTTATTTTTTGCATATATTTCAATAGTTTATTGTACATATATTTTGATGTTGTAAATATTCTTTTAAGTTTCATTAAAAGAATTGCATTAGGTCATCTTTAATTTTCTATTTCTGATGTAGGTACAAAACAATTGTTACTTCATACAATCATACATACATATTGTATATGTTTAATATTCAATTGGAATGATCTTTTATTTTTAAAAAATATATAAGTACTTATCATTAATCTTTGAAATCGTCATGACTCTAAACGTGAATAAGATATGTTGTTGTAAATAAAATCTAGTATACCTTTAAAGTACAATACTTAATGTATTGTCTGAAAATAGTATCTTAATATACGTTGATGACACTGCTCTATATTGATCTGGCTTCAAAACGTTACATATCTTCGCCATAAACTTTCAAAAATGGAAAATCAAGTTAAACGCAAGTAAAGCATGCGCGATATAGTATGTACTTCACTTGAAAGCGAAAGTCCTGCCACATGTCTCAGTAATTTGGGATGATTGTGCAGTGAGTCACCTAACCAAACTCCAAAGGGTCGAAAACAAATGATTCTTAAACTACCTTTTTTACTTTTCCACTTCTCTGTTCCACGAAACGTTCGTAATAGTGATGAAAAATTCTCTCAATACAAAATAAACAAATTTTAAAAAATCATATACATCAAGCCAACTTAATCTAACTTTATCAAATACGATTGTAATTTTAGTGTTAGTTTAACTTACACCCCATTTTCCCATTTTCTTTTCGAAATCCTGATACTTTTAAGACATAATAATATCCACAAAATTTCATTCATTTCATTAAAAAATAAATAACATCACATCATACTATATAAACAGCTGAATGGATTTCTACTGCTACGACATTATCGACACTTGAGATAATCATAAAAGAAATATATTATATATATATAGCTGAAATAGAAATACATACTCTGTTTAAATTTTAACTATCCACCTTTTACGGTTCATGAGATATAGTCATATAAATGACAGATGAAATGACGGACGGACAGTGGGTGCTTAGTGTTCCCACTTTGGGTACGAAACCTTATAAATATTCCCAAGACTCAAATTTCGATCCATTTTTGCGATAAAAGTGAAGAGCTAATGAAGATTGTTAGCTCCAACAGGTGATCGTACTTGTGATTTAATTTCAGTGGAGCAATTGGCGATCTTAGCACTCTGTCCTGCTTTTCATGGTCAAGAATTTGACATTTCGAAAAGTTCACTAAAGCGTAGCCACTATCCATCCATTCGTTCTTTGCACTGACACTCAGTGATGAACGCTTTTGGGCCTAAATACTCGTTGTACATACATATGTAGCAAGACAAAGTTGTATGTGTTGAAGATACTTACTGTGTTTGTTTCACTTTGGAATCTTTAAAATTTTTAATCACTATTGAATGTTTCGTATAATGAAGAGTTTAATTCTGATTTTATACTCGTATTATGCAAAAGTAGTTTATTATTGATTTTTTCTTGTTCTTGGTTTTTCCATAAATAAGAAAAATAGTCATATTTGAATTCAAGTTCCCTCACTGCTGCATGCATGACAATTTCCTAGATTAATAATCTGGATCTGGTTTTTGTGTGTATTTAGTTTATATTATATATCTTGTTTTGTTTCTGTTTTTTTTTCTTTTCCTATATATGTAAGTATATATAACACGTAGACGTATATATAATGTAAATACCATATTTATTTAGCACATCAAAAAAAAAAAAAAAAAAAAAAAAAAAAAAAAATTAATTTCACCCATTATTTCATGTTTCATTCATCAATTATTCATTATTATTATTATTTTCTCTTCGAATTATATTTTTTATATAATTTTATTACTATTACTTTTTTTATCTTTCAATTTTTCCACAGTGTATATTTATATATAGTAGTATAATTGTATATGTTAGTATATGTTTTCCTTTCTTCTTGCATATCTTTGCTTGACCTAATATTAACTATTGCATATTATACTTTTCCCTTATCATTGTTTGGTGTTTTCATTTTCTTCATCAATCTTAACGCCATCATTTTGTATAATGTTTATTTATTTAATTTATTCAATTTTTTTTTTTTTTTTTTTGGTTTATGTTTGAAATGATAATATCATATCTATTCTTCACTTAATGTTTTTTCTTTTGTTTTTGGAAGAAAATTAACATATTTTTGGCATTTACATTTAGTATGTATGTGTGTTTTGTATTTTTGTAGACACTTTGCTAATGTACTCATGTATGTACACATAAACACATAAATGTTTGCAAACTTAAAAGTAGTAAGAAATGCAGTTACATTCTGCTATTCATTTCGATTATAATTGATAAAAAAAAACAACAATAAAAGTTCTCTCACTGGAATTGGTGTAGGCAAAAAAAAAAAAAAAAAAAAAACTAAGCCAGATTCCGCTATGACACATAAATTCCCTGAAGGTAGTGTATTCGGTCCACTACTTTATACCCTTTATACTGCAGATATGCCTAACCCGACTGTCGAAGATATAACAATTGCCACCTATGCAGATGACACAGCGATATTAGTCAGGTCATCAGGTATCAGCAGTACTACGCAATTATTAAAACAACTACTTCGAGACATCATCGAATCATGGATGTGTATGTGGAACATAGTGGTAAACTCTGAAAAATCAACACACACTGTTTTTTCATTAAGTAAATGTTACAGTTCATCACTCCGTTTTAATGGTATAGCTTTATCAATGAGGGATTGTGTTAAATATCTTGGCATATAATTGGACAAAATTTTGTCATGGAGATATCACATACTCGCTAAAAGAAAGCACTTACATATCAAAACAAAGCGCATGTATTGTTTTATTGGTAAAACATCAAAACTCAGACTTGAAAACAAATTACGGCTCTACAAATGCATCCTGAAGCCAGTTTGGACGTATGGCATATAGCTTTGGGGAACTGCAACTAAATCCAATGTCAACATTATACAAAGGTATCAAAACCTAACACTACGTAAACTCACTGGTGCGCCATGGTATATTCGCAACGACGATCTACACAGAGACCTACATATGTCAACAGTCATGGAAGAAATTGTCCGATTCAGCACGAGGTACGTTGAAAGGCTCAGATCACACCCAAACCTACTGGTATACAAACTCCTCAACATACTCTGCACATAACGCAGACTTATGGACCTGACTAATACTAGTAAAATTGGATTTTTCCGTAACTGCGATTTTGTTTTTTCTTAACGTTAAGACACATATACTTATTAAAGTTAATGTGTTTAAGTTATTTTACCGAACTAAATACAAATGAAAGCATTAAAAACAAAAACAAAAAAAAAAAAAAAACAACAACAAAAAAAAAATGATACATAAATGTTTGTAAAAAACCATGTGGAGTTTGTTAAAATAAGCTTATTTTTTTGGCTTATATCTAATATGTGACCAATGGCATTTGGCATTTGGCATCGATGACACCTTAAAGAGTTCTTTGATAGATATTTATACATTACACTGTTTTTACTATCTTTTTTTTTAATAAGCCCACAAATTTTCAAATGTGTTCAAATCAGGGCTTTCTGGAAATGCATCTTGAACTTTGTTGCAGTCATGTTCTGAACAATTGAGATTTATGATTGGTGTCATTGTCCTGATACACATTACATACATAATTTGAAATTAATTTTTCCACGAGATTGAGGGTCTTCCATTCCAACTTTTGAGCACTGCTTATCAATTCTTTTTTAAAATATATCCAAGTGAAGCTCTTCCGGCAAAACATCAATGAATATTCTTAATTCACCAACGCCTTGCTTAGATATACCGGCCCCAAACCATACTACAAAAGTATAATGTTTTTCTTATGAGATATCTAATTCATATTAATTTTTCAAGGATATAGCCGATGATCGATTGAATGTTCATGCATAGTGGTCTCTTTTCAACCAAATGCGTATTTTGCAAACAGTTATGTATTAACGCAAAATCTGACTTATTTCTTCTATTCACTTTGTACATACATATGTGTGTACTTCTCATGATAAAACTGTTTTTTTTTTTTTTTTTTTAACTATACAAGGTGTGTGTCAAAAGTTTCCGAACTTTTCAAAAAGAAAAAAAACTACAAAATAGTTTGGAATGAAACT
>JBANCV010000586.1:0-31805 GCA_037040105.1 Amiota albilabris | reverse complement strand
ATACTCACACAAAGATGGCGGCACCAGAAAATGCCCTGCCAGAAAAGTTCGGAAACTTTTAACACACACCTTGTACACATGTCCTACATACAAGTATAGTACATATGAGTATACTGATCGTTTTCAGAGACAGTCGTGATCTGACTTCTACGATGGAAGATGTACCAAACAAAATTCAATTCTCATCATGACCTTGCGAAGTATCCATGAGTCCTTATCTCTTATCACATAAATTAATTTTATAATGAATCAAGTTTTTTTCCAGGTTTAATTAGCATATGGAAAAATATAAAGGCGACAGAAAAATATTGTTATTTTTATTGTAAAGTATGATAATTTCATTTTCTTTATTAAATTTATACAAACAAATGTTTTCTTAAATGTCCTTGTTTGATGTATGCCTACGTTGGTTAAAAGTGTTTGACAATCCCTAAATCGGCTGACAAAAAGATTTCACCATTAACATATCTTTCTCTGTAACATAGTTCGGCGTCTTTTTTATCAGTGCAATCCTTGTATAACTCAAATTGCTTTAAATGTCTGACATATGTATGTATAATTATTCTAATATTGGTTGGCAATTTTATCAAAAATTCCAAAAGTAAATTTCATATTTTATTATCTAATCCACCTCACCTTAGACTTTAGCTATTCGGAAGAAATAGAGTCAGATACCAGAGGGTAAGGTGCTCTTCAAACACTTATAGAACACTTCTAAAATTTTACTGCCATGTCTCGCCAAATCTATATTTTTTTATATTTGGATAAAAATAAAAATCACGAATGATAACATAAAGAATATGACTCAAAAAAATCGTACTATTTCTATTTTTAACATAACATTGAAAAAGAACCGTTAGTTTTAGTTAAAATGCTTGCATTTTTGGCCTGCATCGGGCATATCATATTTATAGAACACTTTTTCGTTTTCTGCTTTACAAAAGAAAACCAAGTATGTAAGGTCCTTTATTTAGTACAATAAAAAAACTAAAATTAGTAGCCAATGTAGCCACCTCGGCTTATTCCAATACCGAAACTTCGTTTATTCATCGAATTTATTAGGTTAGTTAATAAGGCCGGCTCAAGTTTGTTCCATTCCCTTAAAATTGACTGTTTTAGTTTGAAAACATTAGGAAACGTTTTATTTTCTTTGTATACCCGCCGGATTTTTACACCCCAAATCTTTTCTATGGGGTTTAAGTCTGGCAAACAAGCTGGCCAGTCCATAACTTGTACAGAGCAGTTGTCTTAAAAATTCATTGTTACGCACATTGTCCTGCTAAGTGATTCTTCTCGGTTTTCCACCAGTTATAGGTAGCAGACTACTCTCCAGCACATTTATGTACTCTTCACTGTGCATATTTGCGCTCGTGAACCGTAATTCAAGCGTACCGTACGTATTTTTTAAATGCGCCCCACACCATTGCCGATCCACCACCAAAGTTTCTTTTAGAATTAACAAGGGGCTCCTTACTCATATCACGCCAATAAAAGCGAAACCCATCTGGTCCATCAACATTTTTCATCGGAAAAAATTAACTGTTTTAAGGAACTCACATTAAAATCACAGAACAGAGTTCAACTAAAAATGTCTTACTGAGTCCCAGTTTGCTGCCAAGTTACTTTGAGTAAAAGGAGACAAGCTGCCTTATGGCGACTTTGCAGGCAGGGCACCTTCTCTAACAATGTGTTCCGATTACTTTAATATCCGCCAAATAGTCATTGGAGACACTTTCTTCCTGCAAGAAGCAGCAAGTTGGGAACACGATACAGTAGAATTGCTCGCTTTTTTATGATGTTCCTTCTATCTCGTCCAGTAAGTATCGGGTTCCTTCCGGTACTGCGTGCTTTACCATATTCTTCTGGATTTTTCAAAAAAATCGCAATAACATGGCGACTACGATCAATTTTTTGTTTTATATCTGGCTTAGTTAAACGTGTTGATCGTGGCTTTATGCTTAAAATTGCTTTAAAACTTGTTTTTTCTTATAACACTAAAAAATTCAATTGATACGCAATCTCTCTCAATACACTTTTTGATATGTGTTCTATAAATAAGATATGCCCGAAGCAGGCTATAAAAAAATGTTCTGTAATTTTGATAAGCACCTCAGTATAGTTTGTAAGATTGACATAAAACACAAAATGGATCATGTCGCAAACTGATGCCAATAAATATATGACGACTAAAAAATACACAATAATGATTATTGTTCAATTATAGAATAAACATACGAGTATGTATAATACGATTATTGTATACATTGAACACAAAAGCCTGAAAGAGCTTAATGCAATGCTTGCAATTACAAGTAGGATGATGAGTTTGCAGCTGATGCATACGTATTTTCCTTAGTCGTCTAAGGATGTCGAATATCTTTGAACGGTCTTAGTTACCATACATATTTAATGATACATACTTATATAATGATGTCTTTCCTTATAAAATATAATCTTATGCTGCATTGCTCAAGGGCTTCCCCACTTTAAGCTTCCATCCAATTAATTGTGGTAAAGGGTATCGAAAAGTTGTGCTTACTCGATTCTCCATAACATCCTCAATTATTTATTTTTTATAATTTTCATCTGTTTCATTAGTATTGGCAATGTATACATACGTATTGTATGAATACGAGTATGTAGTCAACTCTCTAAGTATATTTTTAGTAAAATTTCAAGTTATATATAACTGAAGTAAATAGTATATACATGTTTAGTACTCTGAACTCTGTTAGTGCATTACGAATACAATGTTGAAAAAATAACTGTGCTTCTTTCATTTGACTGTAAATTAAAGTGTCAGGTCCCAAGTAAACAAAGCAAACCAAATCAAAGCAAATCAAACCAAACTAACCTCGAATTCAATTTAGCATTTAAATGTTAAGCCCTTTCTGAAGGACTTTACTTAAATCCACATCCCAATGATATCTCGCGGCATACAATTCAACCAAAGAAAACAAAATAAAACTAAACGAAATGAAACGAAACGAATGTGTTTGGCTTGTAAAAGGAATATAAAAAAGAAATACTTAATAGGAGTAAAGAACTCAGTCGAGCTGAACGAAAAAAGGACATTTGGACATTGAAATCGTTAAAGTTTACATTCATCGTTTTTCATACTCATTCTTCCCTTATACTTATTATGTTATATTTTTATTTTATACTCGTATAGGTACAACAAGAAACATGTTATCCCAATGACATCCACCCAGTCCCACACTCAGATGCTGCATCCTGCATCATGCCTGTGAAAAGGTTTTTTTTTTGTCCATTTCATTGCCACTCTCCTGTCTGGATTGGTTTGGTTTGGTTAGCATGGTCTGGTCTCATTTGGTGTGGTGTGGTTTGTTCTGATGTGGCTTCATTGGTTTTTAAGGTTAACCACGGCATGTGAAAATTGTACAAGTGTGAAAATCTTGTTAAATGTTTTCCGATGAGTAAAATTTCTTCGTTAAAAAAATCTGTATATGTACATACATACGATATATATGTATATATATACGTACACACACACACACACACACATATACACATCCAATTATAAAATTTCATTTTTATTTATCATATATATTTTTTTATTAATTTGATTTTTACACCGCAATCCTTTTTGTGGTTTACAGTTTTTATTGATTTCCAGTTTGTGTTGATTTTTACAATATCTTTTTTTTTTTTTTAAATTGTTTTTGCTTTGTTTTTATTAATACACACAATATTATTGTGTTGGTCTTGTGGTTTTATCGGGTTTTGTTTTTGTTTTTGTTTTTATTTGCATATGTAATTATTTATGGTTACTTTGTAATTACTTTTGAAAATATATATATAATATATATGTTTTTTTCTGTAAGCGAACATCACATAGCAACATCACAAGACATGGAAATTTACTCATGCGTGGTATAGATATATTGTATGTACATTAATTTGTATGTATTGTACATACATGTTTATAGTTTAATTTAACAATACTCAGTTTTTAAAATGTATGGTATCTCCAATCATTTAAATCGAACCATTAGTAACAGATTACAAAGGTGTGGATTCCTTATGAATTGTAGTTATGCTAGAGCAGGACTTTCTAACCGTTTTTGGTTCCCTGGGCCGCATTGGAAAAATTCGTTGAAAGTTGGGCCGCAAGTTGACGAGAAAGAAAAGGCTTTCCCAAGCGTACATATACTGTTTATACCACTCATGATTCTATATTCTTTTCTAGATACAATTAATGTGATACTTGCGACTGCAATTCGGAAACTAATGCGTCTATTGACTAGGTTGCGATTATCAGACAGTCCTCCAGACGTCTATTCATCATGCTTGTTCTAATCTTTGACTTGTTGTGTTTCAATCTTGTTAAAAGATGTTTACATATGTATTTGCTTCCGAACAATGAACTCATAAATAGTGCAGTTCAGAATACTTCTCTCTGCAGAGGTATAATTTATGGAACTCCAACAAAGATATGTGAAGAAATTTCTTCTTGTCACTTCGGCTGCCTGGGTCACATTGGGTCGTTGATTGGACTGCCCTATCCAAGAGTATGTTAAATATAAAAAATTTTTTTGAGCGGTTAAGTGGGTAACATTGCTTTATTGTACAACCGATTTTGTTTAGTTTGGTTTGGCATTTCTTTATGGATAGACTTACATCAGAGCAACGCTTGCAAATTGTTGAAATTTTTTATCAAAATAATTGTTCTGTTCGTCAAACTTATTGTGCACTTCGTCCATTTTATTGTACTTATAATCGTCCATCAGAGCGTCTAATTCGAATAACTATAGACCGTTTGATAATGTGCATCCCGTAAGATGCCCAAATCAATCAATTTGTCGCCGTTCTCAGCAAATAGGGTTGTGTCCATTCACTTTATGGAAGAAATTGGCCTTAAATCTTTTAAGATTCAACTTGTGCAGGAATAAATCCAAACGACCATTGTATGCGCCGTTGATTCGGGCAATAGGCTGAAGCACAAATTGATATTGATCTAGACTTTCCATACAACATTTTTTATTCAGAGATGCAGCTCATTTAAGCAAAATTGTTGCATTTGCAGTGAAGATGATCCATAAGCTTTTGTCGATCATCTTCACATAACATCCAGAGAAAATTACTGTTTGGTGATGTCTTCAGAAAGGAGGAAAGGAAGGCTAGAATGTTACTGTCAATGGTGAACGATACTGAGACAAGATCAGAAGTATATTCATACCTCAATTAGCTGGCATCAATCCAACAGCAGGATGGAGCCATATGCCACACAGCGCTCACTACAATTGATTTACTCAAGGAAACTTTTAATTAACGAATAATTTCACGTAATGGTCCTATTAGTTGGACACCAAGATCATGTAATTTCACCCCATTGTATTATATTCTTTGGGGTTATGTAAAGTCACTTGCCTATGCCGATAAACGAGAGGGAAAATTCGAAGAATTATTGGCGAATTGTCATAAAATCCAATAATTGATAATAAAAAAAATATTTTTTTTTGTATTTGCAAAGTAATTTCAGTACAGATAACGTAAATCAACTGATAAAATTAGTTTTATGATTGTTGTTAGTCGTGATATCAAATGCATTAAAATTGTAGAGAACTTATTACTTAACTTATTACTATGTTCAAAAAAAAAAAAAAAAAAAAAAAGGAACAAAAAGAAATTGGAGAATGGAAAATTTCATCATATTTCCTTATATCATTTGCTCTTTCATTTCATTTAGCAATTCACTTTCTGATTAAAGTGTGGTGAAAAGTTCTGTTCTACAATACAATGAAAGAGTCTTGACGACAAATCAATTTGCAATTTTCTGACTTTGACTGAAAGTTTCGCAAAGAAACAAACTTTTGAGGTGGCGCAAAAATTACTCAATAGTTAAAGAATAAAGTTACTTGTTACAATACTTTTGCAATTGACGGAATTCCTATACGAGTTTATTGGATTTGGTTTGAGTGATAGTAACTGGGAACTCAGATTGCTTCGGGTAATACAATATTAATGTAGAGAATAGAATTTCATTCAATCAAAAAAAAAAAAAATTAAATTTATATATATAAAAAACCCATTAAAAAGTATAGAAAGAGTGCAAAAAGAGAGAGGTCCCAACTGTCGGGTACTAAGCCAATGTGAATTAACATACTGAATTTAATTTAATACAAACCACACATCAAAATTCATGTTCTTATTAGAAAATCATTTTTGCTTGTATTTGTATAGTCGACTTGAAATTTGGACTCTATAAGTATCTGATCCATATATACATCAACCATGTAAATAAATATCAAATTTCTACGATTACTGGATCGCATGGCTCCCATATGGAAAACTTTTTCTAGGGGATTCATGAAGATTATTACATCTTCGGCATTCATTTCGTTCTGGTTTTTTTTTTATAAGATTGCTTACATTTCTTCGCAAGTCTGCCATAACCCGTTTTTGTTAAGAAATATTGCAGTTTTTGACATTCTATATGTAATTTTTACAATATATTATTTTTTGCTTATAAAGATAATTTCTCATAGCATGCAAGAGCAACAAACAATTAGCTGACGAAAGCAAGTTATCGAATGGAATTGGCAAAGCTGACATAAAGACTTTATTCTTTTTTTCTTGAATCGAGAAAACCACCATATGAAATGAGTCTTTCGCAATGACGAAGTTAAAATGGCCTAATCAATATAGGAGCCTGTAAACTACTCTAAAGGCATCGACTAACTTAAAAAAGGACTGTCAACAATGGATTACCTTTTAATGCAAGAACAATTGATTTAACAGAATGTCTATTAAAATCCGAAATTTAAGAATGAGAGGCCCTGAAATCAAAAAACAGATATTGATTTTGGTACTGGTCAAATGTGCGTACGGTGTATGGTTAGTTTGCCAAAAAACAAGTAAACTTAGGCCTGGATAAGAGCAGTTAGTTATCTTAAAAAAAAAAAAGAAAAAATATTTAATTTTGTCGATATCTACAATTATGTTGAGTTTTTAAATCTGCCTATAGGACCCTGAGAGGACAATGTCTTCTGAGGAACTCCATAAGAGTTTTCAACAACATTTCCATTTTAATTCTGAAAATATGGTGCGATAAAGTAGGTTTTTCATTTGAAACATCCTAATTTGTGAAGAACTCTGCACAGAGTATACAATATGATATACTTGTATTATGTGATTGTGATTTATTTTTATCTAAAATACGAGTACAAGTATATATAAGTCAATTGTTTTTTGCATTGCAGCTTTTATAAATTTATGGTACATGCCTGATGTGTTGCAAACGTCAAGGCAAAGTGATAATACCATGCATAATATATTGTACTCGTTCTATGCTCGTACTACGAGTAGTAGTAGTAAGTGAAATGTTTCTAAAACTTTTGCTAGTTTTCTCGTTATTGAAAGTGTTGCTCATTTTGAATTTAACTTTTCTTTTCTTTTCTTATTGTGTCGTTCTGTTCTTCTTTCTTCTGAAAATCACCGCAATCATGAAATCGGAATAAAATGATGGGGTAAAGTTTATCAAAGTCTTGTTGAAGTTATGTACGAACGTGTTACCTGAAACCTTTTCACTAGGATTTGCTCTCATGCTCTTTATTAACCGACTCCATCTTCTACTAACTTATACTCAGTGGATTTGGTTCTCTTGAATGCAATGCATACATTTCTAGCGAATAATCGGGATTTTTCACATTATTGGCTTTTATCATACATAGTGGTACATGTCAGTTCGATGTTGAGGAGAAGCAAAAGGGTTAGAATGCATGTCTAACTATGATTGAGTCTTGTGTTCGTCGGTTGGCTGGCGAATATTTGCTAACAATTTTCTTTAACACGAAAAGTAAGTATCCCCTCTCAATCGCAATGAAATATATTGATTTGCAAGATGCATAGTGAGACTTGAATTAAGTGGGCGAGTAGTACTCGTGCTACTTTCTCACATTTGAATTGAATTCCATTGAAATGAGAATTTTAAATGCTTTCATTCAACATTTTGATTGATGACATATTCGTATCTTGTTGTTGATGCTGATGGTTCTTTCAGTAAATAATTTTAGTTAAAGTTAATACGTATTACAATAAAATATTAAATTGAGTTACTACAAGTAGTTTATATTTTCTGAAATTGTGCAGAAAAGCTACCCTCCTATCATAGCTACTACATCAACTCCTGCTGTTTTTGGGATCTATTTTTAGTTAAATTCATTTCTATTTTATGCATAGAACACAGCTGAATGTGAATCTAAATTTGAATTTAAATGAATGAATGAATTTCAAATATATAAATCAAAAATGAGTACGCCCAATTCCAGACGTTGCCTGACTAAGAGGTAGCAACTAATACCACTTGCATCACAACTCAAGGGTATAAACTGAACTACAAACATATATTGAAAGGCATTTGGGAGTCAAAAGCTCTGAAAAACACTTTCAGCGCCACACAATCATAATTCAAAACATAAATTTTCGCATAACATTTCAAAATGAAAACACAGCATAACCGGAACAGGACGTCGAAATTGGTTTAGGTTTATGACCCACTAGTTGTGGGTGAGGATGAGGATGAGGGTGAGGGTAAGAGAAAGAATACCAAAACCAACTGAATAGAAATAGTCACATGGCTGATGGCAAATTTTCTGATTTTATGAATGATTACACTATACTAAGCGATAAACGGATACAGCACACAGAGGCAGAGAGAGGTCACAACTGAAGGACTGACTGATTGACTGACTCAGTGAGTGAGTGAGTGAGTGAGTGAGTGCATAAAAGAGTATTCAGAATTAAAGATTTCACTTTTGATTTATATTATTTATGCAATTTAGTTTGGCAAATATTTTAACTGAAATTTTTTATGATTCCCAACAACTTGTTTTACGTCGATTATTTTGTGGCATTTTTCAACTCAATTTCCAAGCACTTACATAGTTTTAATGGAAATGGAGATAAGCACAATAAATTGATGAGTTTCTCACATCAAAATTGACTAAAGTTAGGCACTAAAAATGTAATGAGAACTTTTAACTGTACAGTTTAACTGCAACGACATTACGAAAAAATGAAGAACAAAGCAGCTCAGCCTTAGGCTAATATAATAGTAACAATAATAAAAATAATAAATACATAAATGTCTGTGTTTGCACAAAAAAGCCTTTGACGCAGCGTCCCCTTTCTCACAACCAGAACACAATTAAATTTATTTTTTTTTTTTCCTCCATAAACATTGGGAAAATATTATAGAAGAGATAGAAGAAAGAAGGAGGGAAAGAACTGTGAAAAATAAATGAACTCAAATAAACATAAAAAGCAAAAGTTTTAACGGGTTAAAAAGTTTTTCCTTATTTTACTTAATTCTTATTGTTCTTTTTCCATTGTTTCTATTGTGCAAAATGTACCAGATACACAAACACGTGGATAGTGCGGCGTATACGTGATATTCGCTTACACAAAGCTCAAAGAAAAACAAAAACTGCAACTGCACTTGACGCAACATTGAAATTGAAAAGGCATTACAAAAACAAAAGGCAAGAAGATGGTTACCCAACATTAGTGGGCTCATTATTGAAGATACATAAACTTAGTAAAGTTCAACAATTGACACAAAAGAAATTTGACCCTAAAAGATTTCAATGGCATATTATTGCAATTATTTTGACATTAACATTAAGAGTTCAAGGCAATTTAACTTTGACTACGAGAAGAACCTGATACTTTATGTATTGTATATTTTTCCATAGATAATTAAAAGAAAAGTTCCATTACCAATCCAATTCAATCTACAATATTTTACAATATAAATTTCTATTGTATAAAGATTGTCGACTTGACACACTCGTATGTAAAAGATATTGTTTGGACCTTTGCCATTTGCCATTTACAATTTTCATTTTTGTAAGCACCACAAGACCTTAGATAAAATTGTCCTCAAGTTTAAGTTGTTTTTTTTTTTCAAGTTGAAAATTGTATAGTAAAAATCATTAATGACAACAATGTTTAGGTAATATTTTACTTAAACTACAAAAATTAAGGGAACAGAAGTCAGAATCATTCAATTCCAATTCAATAAATTTTTTGTCCCTACATAAGCTATAAGAATTCTGAAGTTACTTTAAGGACGCTTCTTTTACTTTCTGCACACTTACTTATTGTATAAATATAACAAAATAACGAGGTATCTTAAGTATCCTTTTTCTTACTGCAGCGTAGACTTGAATTACCTTTATTGAATGAGTCTTGGCTTATATTGTATAATTTAAACAATTGCGTGTGTGCATGATTCAAAAATACTTATTATAAATTGGGCAATGATCAAATGGCTACCGAATTATATATCCATCCTAGCCTAGATTGATAGTATTTGGTACTCTCATGTATGAAATTTGTGAATAAACTTTTCCCATTCAGTTTTGAAATAAAATTTAGTACATTAGAGCTAAAAGTCTTAAACTTTTCTCAATTATAGACATAATTTACAATATTTTGACTTTTTTTTTTTAAAATGTAGTACTTATTATTGCACATTTTACAAAATTACCGAATTTCTTAAGAAAATCCAAAAAGCTACTTACATTTATTTTGATGTAAAATAGAAAATTTATATCAACTCTGCAATGTCACAAAGGGCAAAGTGCTGCATAGAAGAGTTCAGAAGGCAAGTAAAGGATATATAGAGAGATCGGGACTTATTGCATGAACATGTAAGAAGAACAAAAAATGAAAATTACTAATGTCCACTGGTTGTACTATTCTTAGTTGTTGTCTTAGATTTGAGGATATCAAAGAGGGAGAACGTGTAGACTGGCAATGGTATCATTGAGACAACGATGAGGTCATTGTACGTGACATTAATGATGTCATTCGTTGTTGGTCGGTGACATTGCATTTTGCTATTTTACTGTACTCTACTCTACTGTTTACTGTCCTCTCCACTCTCCACTCTCCTCTACTCACCACTCCGACTCTACTCTCTATATGCTTATCTCCCCTTTTTATATAAGTGAATACATACACCTAAGTGTCTTTATACTGTACGAGTAAATTATATATAAAAAAATATTAAGTGGCAAAATTGAAAGCACTTAAGTAGCATAAGATCCGACAAGTACCTCTGACAGTTTGGTACTTCATTGTCTTGCAATGTACCACCTCTTTACCGTTAAGGCCTTCACGGCGCTCTTTCTTTCGCTGCCTCTTTCTTACAATATTTGATACTCGTAGTAGACATTTTCTTCCATTTTATCATCAAATTTTTTTCCTTCATTTTTTCTTTTTAAATAAACTTTATGAATATTGATGAGGAAAGTGTAAAGTGCTATTCCAAAGACACTAGAGGCTTAAGAGCAACGAGTATCTTCATGGAGACTAGTAAAGGACAAAACAAAAGACTTTGCTACTAACCATTTGCAATTCACTTCATTTCACTTTGGCTTTATATAATACGAGTATATATGTATGTAGGTCGTGAATTTTTTTTGAGTTTTAGGAGGATAAATACAGAGGGAGAAGGAGAGCACGGTATCCTCAAAATATATGTAAATGAAAATACGTAAGAAGTAAAATGAAATGCATTTACAATATTTATAGTAGTTTGTTCTGTCCACCAGTCCAACCGCCCTTTTTTTTTTGCTGCTAATTTTTGATTCATTAGAATAATGTCTTTATTTCTTTCAACTTAAACATCTTTTCATAAGTAAGTATATTGAGTAAAGAAGATTATAGGCACTGAATAATTGTATACAAGAATGTATCCGATGTATAGATTGATCCGGCGAATGATAAGCAATGCCCAGTATTTGAAATTGTCCTATTGAAACAGATTTTAAATACTCAATTACAACTTGACAAAGTTAAGTTGTAAAAAAGAACCATAAGAATATTTTATACTCTCGATTTTTGTAATACAGTATGTGTGTGAATAGTATGCATTAAATTGGTTATTTGATTCCATTAATTGATTGAATCATCCTTTTATTTTAACATTGAAGCACATGCTGTTTTTCTGTGTACCGTATTTTTTCAGAGTGATGGCACAACAACGCTGACCAAGCTTCAAAATACTATAAACGACAAAAATTCAATTAAAAACATTTTTCGAATTGCGACGATGCCGACGACAACGGTGAGGAATAAATAAAAGCAAACAAAACAGAGTAAAGTATTCAAAAGTTGTCAGTAAAAGAGTGAAAAAGTGAAAGGCCAAAGGGCATCGTCCATTGCATTGAACAGTACAGAATAGAACAGAACAGAACAGAACAAAACAGAACAGCCAACAGCAAGGACATCGGAATTCCCCGGGAATGCCAACCGCGTTGTGGAGCAATTAAAATTTCTGAATGAAACGTCAAGAGCCAGAAACAGTTGACATTGTCAATTAGCGCGTGACTGAGCATTGAACATTGACGGAACGGGGCCAGCTAGGGTTACGGAACAAACGGACACCACGGCAACAACAATAGCAGCAGAACTTTGCAAAAAAACAACAGCGAAAAATAAATGACAAAAAATAAGAGAAGTAGGAGAATAATAAGAAATTAACAGTGACAACAACACTAAGGGAACAAATTTAACGGAAATCGTTTGCGGGGCCAACTTGGGTGTTAAATGACTTGAAGAGGTTATAGTGTTGAAAGGAGCCTAAAATTAGGACTGGGAGTGGTACTGAGACTGTCATTGGATTTCAAAGTGAGACTGCCGCAAGACTAGACTAACAGCTAATTAAAAACAAACGAAGAGCAATCATTAATGAAAAAAGGCAACTCGGAAGCGCACTCAGCTGTGGTAAACTTTACCAATTAGATTCTCGATAGCAACGAAGATTGATTGAACACCGCCGCCACATTGGAAGGAAAAAAGCTATTCACGACAGTTAATAAATTTTTAACTGGTTCATCATTTGCTCGAGAGCTGAGACAGCTAATGGTAAGTAAATTCCATATACAATGCAAAATGAATATTAATATACATACTATGTATGTACTTGCAATGGTATATTATATAAATAATTATATGTTACGATATCGTAACACACACTATACGTACACATAATGAAGCTGGTATTTCTTTAACTAAAACGTATCGATAAAATACTATGAATTTATGATTTCATTTCATAGACGAGAAACACAACGGGAAGCGGAGATGATGATCCAAGTGAGGAATTTACCGAAAATTCTGCTACGGCTGCCGACGACGAGGACGATGATGAGGCGGTGGAAAGAGAAGAAGAGGATACAGCTGCTGATGCAGATGATGAACAAACTGCAGGATATGAGGCATCAACGACCGAAGCGACAATACAATCAGCGGGTGCAACAGCAATTACAAGCGGAACAAGTAGAACAGTCAAAATGGCAACAGGCAAAGGAGTTACGACAACAACAAACGCAACGATTATAGCAAGAACACTACCAACATCAACAACAACAACAACAACAACAACATCAAAGAGAACACCACTAAGTGCATCAAGTGGAACGGACCAAAGACGTCAAAGACAAAGAAAACAAACAGAAAGTGGAACGGAAAGTGGAAGAAGAAACCCAAACAAACATACGGAAGCAGATACAGATACATCATGTGATTTCATTAGTGTTGCCGCCAGTGGACTTAGTCAAGGTTATGATGATGAAACTTCTGCGTTGTTACGTACGCGTATTACACTTGGTGCGCCTCAGAACCCCAGAAGGACAGACATTGCTTATCAGAGTTATTATGATAATACGGATAATAGAACAGAAGATGGTAGTTGCATTATATATGATGATTATGGTGATGATGATGATGATGATGATGATGATAAAGACTATGAAGAGAATGACTGTGAGGAAGAGGGTGATGATGATGATAATGATAATGAAAATGAACAGGATGCTTTTGATGAATATGCAGTAAATAACGAAGATGCATTCAATGGCAGCAAACGTAAAACAAAAGTGCGTCAATATTCACAGCGCACCAATAGTTTTGGCAGTGGTTCAATGGATGATGACAGGCGCCGCTGTATATCGAAGGGACAAATGAGAGGTGCGAGGTCCAACAGATGCTGATATAGCATTTATTGTACATATGTAAGAGCTTCATTATGATATTTTTACAGAATTCCGTGAAGCCTTTCGTTTATTCGATAAAGATGGTGATGGTTGTATTACAAAAGAGGAACTGGGCACTGTGATGCGATCATTAGGTCAATTTGCACGTGTTGAGGAATTGCAAGAAATGCTACAAGAGATTGATGTCGATGGTGAGTATAAGAGATGAAGGACAGAGACACAAATGTACGAAAGAACAAACGAATAAAAGGAGGTGCCGTATAATCTTTTTTGGGTAACGATTAGGTGATGGCAATGTCAGCTTTGAGGAATTCGTTGACATTCTTTCCAATATGGCATATGAGGACAAGTCGGGTCTCTCATCGGCCGATCAAGAGGAACGCGAGCTACGTGATGCTTTCAGAGTCTTTGATAAGCATAATCGCGGTTACATAACAGCATCCGACTTGCGTGCTGTTCTCCAATGCTTGGGTGAGGATCTTGATGAGGAAGACAGTAAGTAGCATTTAAAGATTATTTAAATATGGTACAAGTATAAATAAAAAGTGTGCCAGTAGATTTTCGACACTTGAAGCACAAAACAGAGAAATACATAATATCTGATAAGTCATCACCATTACAACCTGCTCCAACATTTTGTCTGATATAACAACCACGATTTCTGTCCATATCCTGTTATTAAATTGTTTCAAGGACTAGCATGGTTTACTGCTTAAATTTCTTATAATCCCTCAAAAAAAAAAAATGTTTTGGTGTGTTTTTTTTTTTTATTCTCTTTAAGAAATATCTCTTATATTTTTCTTTTGCTCATTTCTTTTTCTTTTTATTTTTTTTTTTTTTTGTGTTCTACCAGTTGAGGATATGATCAAAGAGGTTGATGTGGATGGTGATGGACGCATTGATTTCTATGAGTTTGTTCATGCACTTGGAGAACCCGAAGACTCCCAAGAACTTGATGAAGATGAAGAGAATACAACGTCACCATTGCCCACACCAAAGTCAACAGTTTCGATGAACTATGACCTAAATACTTAATTAATTATTTGATTATTTGATTATTTGATTATTCAATCAATAAATAATTCTATTAAATAATTACCATAATTCAATATTAGACAATTTATTAAAATTTGATGCAAATAAATATAATAAACAATTGAAACTATTGTCATTGAAAAGTTATTGCTCAAAGAAGGAAATTAAATAAAAAATAAAAAAGAATGGAATTTTTCAAAATCAAAATTTACATGCAAACAAATTAATTAATTACTTACATATTTAAATAATTATATACACACATCTATATATTATATAATAAAAACAAAAATCGCATTTAATGATGATAAAATTATATTGTATTTCGACTTTATAAAAACGAAAATATTTTTTTTATAATTATTAAATTAAATTAAAGGAAATTAATCTACCACAAATAAAGTTCCCTAGCGTATTTTGAAATCAAAATAAAAAATTAATATTGAAATTAAAATTGAATTATATTAATAAATTTAATAAACAAACATATAAAGGAATCCAAGCTTTTCAATATGCATAGTGGCAACAATACTTAAACACCCCACAGTAAATACATATATACAAAAAATACAAATAAATTAATAAATAAATATTTCTAATCAAAAACAAAATAAAATTTAACGAAACATAAATTATATGTACTTACAATATTACTTTTTAAATTCCAAATTAAATTAATAATCAAATATTTTAATAAATAAAGCCTTAAAATAACATATGTTTATATGTTTCGGAAATGAAAAGGAAAACAACAAAGGTTAAACTAAAGTTAATTAAATTCTCAAAATCCCCAACTTCATGTCTTTGAACATATCATAGTGTATGAAATTTATCAATGCTTTCCATATTTTTTTTTTTTTTCATTAAACATAAACTTTGGTTCAACCAAAGATAAAATACGCTTCAAACAAGAAGTTTTTCAATCCTCCATAATCCATTAGGATATATCATACATATGATTCTAAGTAGAAACTTAAATATTTGTTTTCCTAATAATTGTCGATATTTTATTAAAATTAACTGGGAGTTAGTTACGTTATTTGAAATGGTCAAACAATACGAGAAGGAGTTTACGTACAATAAAAAATCAACACTTCCCAATAGAATCATTTTCTTCTCTGCAAGGCTTGTATTGTCAAAGAGGGTTCAATACGTATTTTAGTTTAACATTTCAGATTACTTTTTCATCAAAGTTTTTATGAAAATCACAAATTTGTTAATTTGTTGCATTCCAATTCTAACATCCTTTGAAGTGATATAGCAAAATGAGTGGCTCAATAATTATGAATTGAAGAAGAATTTACCAAGTACAATAGATAGTACATACTTAAATTAATTAACTTTACATTTAATTATTTTTGCTCATTTAATATGATGTGTGTTGCTCTTCATTTCAAATTTTTAAGGTGCTTATGTATTACGGACCATATACGAGTATGGCCATATGTATGCAACAGAGATTGAGATTTTCGTGAAGTTTCGCCTACCTTCATTATGATAAGTAATGTGCCCCGACTAAATTAAATCTTATTGCTTTCACTAACTGTCATTAGCTAATCAATCATTAGGGGAAAAATGTAAATTACTCTATTATTTATTACATTTATTTAGACTTTATAATTCAAGAGAAAATTCGATTGGCTCTATACGTGTTTCTAAAATTTTGAGTGTTTCGGCATAAATCTCTGCTGGCTAACTAAACAAAAAGTATCGATGAAGTTCTACAAAGAAAATCTCAATTATGTAAAAGAAAAATTAAATTTTCATTTATTACAATTTAATTGTTGTTACAATTTCAACAATCAAAATGCTAACAACAACAACGTATTATTAATTGAACAACAACAACAATTTATGCTCATATCATTTATTATTCTTAATATTTATATACAATTAATAAAAAACATATGAACATATGATGCTTTTTTTAAATGTTAAAATAAAAACAAGATAAAATCAAAATAATCTTTAAAAAACATTTTTTTTTTTCTTAATATTAGATTAATTAAATGTATTGAAAAATAAAATGTTTATAAAGAAAAATTATTGTATATTTAATATATTCAAACATTTAAAAAACAAAAACGACACAACTTGCGCAATTATTATAAATTATTTCTTATACATAAATAGAATAACATTATATTTAAAAATATAATATTAAAAATACAATTATAGTTATTAAAAATAAAACAAATAATTGGAAATAAAATAAAATAAAGAAAGAAATTTAATGTAAAATTTTAATCAAATCTTTAAACAGAAAATAAATTTCATGTGAATCCCAAATCAAATAAAAAGAAAAATTTCAATTTTATTGCAATAAAAACCGGGACTCCGGTCCAGGAGGGCCTCCAAATGTTACGAAGTCATCTATAATGAAGCTCGAACAAGGCTCGAACATGATCCTCTGAAAATGAATCAAAATCTTGAGAAGAAGAGAACGAAGTGACACACTGATACTAAACAAAAATCCTTCATAGCATTTTGTTCCGTCTTGAGTTCAAAATGAAAAACTGAGGGCCTCATTTACCTCATTTTACCGCCGCCGGTACTATTGAAAAGTTTAAGAAATGCATCTGTACTGCAACCATATAATATGTATTTACATCTGGACTTCGAACTAGAAAGCTTGTGCAAGAAAAATATTCAGTAAGTAATATAGGAAAGTTTCAGCTGAGCATTATAAATTCTATAAAAAGTAAGTGTTTTACCCAAAAGCGAATGTCTAATGTCCTTCTCTCTCCCCCAAAGGTTTCAATTTATTGGTACTCGTATTAAATGTTGTGCAATGTATTTAATTTTGAAAATATGAAATTATGATGATATGCTCTCATCCAACTACTCCAACACTTGCATATTGTTCCGAAACTTTGAAATCGTTCAGTCAGCTTGATACAATACTAGTCTGTAGTATTCATTTTGTATCATCATTAGGCTTTTAAATAATTTTTGGGGGTACAATGTCAAGCCCACAGTCAGGCGTCCTATATGATTCCAATAATAAAGCATCAAGTTTGTCATGAAGTGTTTAACAGACAGAACGAGTCATCGAAGATCCCACAAGTGCATACACACATATATCCTTGATCAAATAGAGGAGACGAATTGATTAAGCTATGTCCGTATGTATGCATGCAAACTAGTCCTTTCGGTTTCAAGCTAGAGAAGTGAAATTTTGCACGTAGTTTGCTTTTGACCATACTCTAGACATTTGTCGGAATCAGATGAATCGGGAGTGTAGGCGAAAACGTTTTCTAGGGGATGCGTGAAGAGTATTACAGATTCGGCATAGTCAAGGATAACCAATCTTCTTTCTGGTTTTAATTGAAATTGTTTTTAAGAATATACTTTGCTAAACCAGAAACTATATCAGAATAAGAACCACAATCTGGATAAAGCTTTAACAAATAGTATAATACACAAATGTGAGCATGCAGTCAATCAGTGTTGCCACAGTGCAAATCCTATTTCTTATCCATGAAGAGTACATCGACATTCGCTTATATAACAATATTCTGTGAGTATCATCATCAAAATCAGCATCATTATCTGCAAAGCATTTGCGTACTTAATTTATGCATGCTTGTTTATTTGTCTCTCTGTTTGAGCGGTATGTTGGTGGGACTGTTAGTAGGTCGGTCGGTCTTTCTTATATATTATATTGTACGGAGCATAATATTATTGAGTAGGGGGCAGTATGAGAGAATCTGTTGTATCGCTGTCACAGTCACAGACAGTCACCACCATAACTACTCATAAGGGACGCAACAGTTTTATATTGAGACAATGAATCCTGTAGAAGAAGCAACAAGGGCAACAGGCTTTTGTGTTTGGTCCTGTCCTCTCCTCTCCTCTCCTTATCAACTAACTTCATAGGACGAGTACAGTTTAATACAATAGTAATAAAAGCTACGAAATCAACAAGAGCAACAGCAGCATCAGGTCCCATAAGCACTGTCTACTCGTTAGCTTTTGTATTATGCCCCTGTGTATTTGGCAGAAGTAGAAGCAATAATTTGTATCTTGTGTTCATTTCTCTATTTCTTCATTTTTCTATTTCTTCATTATTTTCTCTTTTTTTTTTTTTCTACTTTTTCTTTCCTTTTGTTCTATGGATAGAATAAACAATCACTTTTCCTTACACACAAGTATACTCGTCCTTTCTTACATGTACAATAATATACGTATATAGTATATATGATATGTTGGTCGATTGGAACATGATGTGAAATTTCTGAGAAACATCAAGTGAAGCCACATTAACCGCAGTTGCCATGTTTGTTTACCCCTTAACCGGCCGCAGAGCGACTATTGACCAAGATTAGGTTTCAAATCTCCTACTTCTATTTCTATTTTGTGCTTTTTTATACCTACCACCATTTGGTTCTTATAATGTTTGTAGCGGACCAGCAGCTACCTAAGTTTTTGAGATATCGAACTGCAGTTTTCTGAAAATATCTTAAAATTAACGAGTTCTTAACTCGAACCGCTGACAGAAAAATGGGTAAGTATTATAATATAAAACAAGCCAAAGAAACCAAATATTTGTAACAATTATAGTTTGCATATAGGCATTAGTTTGATACGTTTAACAAGGGATTCCAAAATCCACATGAAACTTATTAGAAGAACATAGATATAATATTTTTCCGGATCGCTAGGATTCTTTCAACTTTTAACTTTCATAAAATCATTTAGCTGACTGTGTCAATAAAAATTGAATTCGAATTATAAAACAAACCAAACTTATCAACAAAATATAAATTACATAAGTATATTTGTAAGAGTATAGTATAATCAAATATCTGATCCCATCAGACCAAAATCAATATGTATCAGAAATAATTCTTAATATAACCAATTTTGTTCAGCCAGATAATCAAATCAATTACATAAAGATTGGACATTAGATTACTATTGTATAACTTACCTCCTATTTAATAGCATCAGGATTTCAGTTTGGTTTTTATGAATGTATATTTATACTTAAATATAGGCATAAAATATTCGGTGGAATCGAATCTCATCTCTCTGTCGCTCTCTTCCCATTTTTATTACTCCTTAAGCTTATTTTTGTGTGAGACTTTTATTATTGTTGATATTCTTGGTCATCTTCAGATCAGAAGTACTTAGTATTAAATTGAATCAGTTTCTTCTTGAATAGAATTTTGTGGTTTTTTTTTTTTCTTCCTTAAATGACCTCATTTGGCCGACTCTTAATCTTAAGTTGTTAATGAAATTGGATATTTTTATAAATTTTTATTGATTGTTTCACAATAAGTATAAAGGCTGAGTAAAGAAATTCTTGTGAATTCTTATGAGTTGGAATCTTTTGAAATCTCGCGTCACTTGCAGACATTATAGATTCCGAAAATCATTTCATTAAGTTAAATATCAATTAAGTTTAATTTTAGTAAAGCAAAACCAGAAAGAAGGGTATCTTCAACAATGCCGAAGATGTAATACTCTTCACGCAGCCTCTATAAAATGTTTTTTGTTTTTGATCAAGTAATCTTGAAATTTTCAAGTTTAATGAATATGAATCAGAAACTTATTGTGTCCAAATTTCAAGGCAATACCATAAAAACCAAAAAAGTTTTTCTAATAACAACATTAATTTGACCTTGGAGTTTGTGTGGGGGGTACCCCTCCCTGTGGTCCGATTCAGACAAATGATTTGACAGGGGTAAAAAGAAATCTATGTACAAAATTTCAGCTCTCTACCTCAAAAACTTAGCGACTAGTTCGCGTACAGACTGACAGACGGACAGATGGACATAGCTTAATCAACTCCTCGCATCGACCTGATCACAAATATATATATATACTTTATGTGGTCTGTGATGTCTCCTTCTGTGTGTTACAAACTTCATCACAAACTTATAATTCTATTCACTCCCGTGAAGAGTATAGAAATAATGGTTATATATAAAATATATTTAAATAAACAGCATATTTAACGAAACTTAGGCCTGATATGTTCATATTAATAGAAAAAAAATGTATCATTTAGGAAACTTCTTCGAGGTTCATTCAATAAGTAAGGAAACAAATTGATGAATTAATAACTGTGCCTTAGTGCAGAATTATGATTTTGATATGAACCAGACTATACCCCAATGATGGACTAGTTGATTTATCCCATGAAGTCTTATTTCTCAAGGCATTTTCCAGCCAATTTTTGATCTATTTGTTGTTGGTAAACTTAAGGGGATCAAAAAAACACATTGGCGGGCTCCATGGTCACAGTAGCATCGAAATCTTAAGAAAAAAAGGCATCTAAATTAAAATAATTGCATATAATAAAGAAACATGAATTTTACTGAATGTAAATCTTCCAAATAATCCGAATTGATGGCTCCTCGAGCATTTCAAACAATACTAGTAGTCAACATGGCTTTACCCGCTGGCACTTGCATTCTGATTTTTTCAGCCAGGACGTTGCTCGTACGTCACTGAGGCTCAACCATTTTTGAACTGTCCCACCCAAAAAATTTTCAGCTCTTCATACATCTTTCTTTATACAATAGAATAATTAATTCATTAACTGTATGCAACTTCATTTAATGCAGTTAAAAGCAAAATTGAGATCCATCAGTAAAATCCACCTAAAACTGTCCTTATACTTATGAAATGACTCTCGTACACAATAATTGGAAGTTTAATTTTAATTATAAGTAAATTCATGTTCAAATCACTAAAAACCTTGTGGAAAATAAAAATACTTTCAAATTCTAATTAAGTCCTATAGCTATCGGTATAAAAATTTAGTTAAGGAGAGCACTAGAGAAAGGTTAGTTGACGATGAGAGAAATTGGGGAAACACCCCCTGTGTGTGAGTGTGGTAGAAAAGTGTGCCGGAAGTTTAAAGTGCATCGTAAAATCTAAAATGAATTGGATAAGGATGAGAATATGGTTAAAGCTATTGTACTGCATAACACTGATAGTAATCCCAATGGCGCAAAGCAATCGCAAAATATTTCGTATCCTAACACTTTTACATTTGTGGTTCTGTTGTTTTTATTGTTATTCCCGGTTTAACATGCCCATTAAAGTCAATCAAAGCCAAACAAAGGGCCGCACACAGGGGGCAAGAAAAACTTTCCACATAAAATTCTATTGATAAAATAATTTTCTTTCTTTGTTTTGTGTTTTTAGACTAAATTTAAAAATGAAAAGGAAATGAAAAGGGAAAGGGAAACGGAAACGGAAACGGAAAAACCTGAAATGAGCTTTTTTACTATTAATATACTCGTGCAAAAGGCGAGAATTCAAGATTCTTTTAGGGAATTGCAAATTCCAAACAAAACACAAAACAAAGGAAAAAAAGAAACTTGTTTTATGTTTATTGTATTATACGGAATTATTTTATTATTATTTATATGAATTATTAATTTCCTATTTAAAATACTTCCTGTCCCACTCACAACTTATTCGATTCTACGCCATACGTTGGATATTTCTTCCCTGAAAAAGAAGAATGTTGTTGTCTTTATGTTCTTAAGCAAAAATTGGCCACATATTTATAAACAATGTTTTGGTTTTTTTTTTTTGCTTTAAGAAGTAATTTTCATTTTAGTCGATGGTTAAGTGTTAGTAATTGCTTGTAAAGTTGTGATGAGGTATGAGGGGATACATTGTTCAACAGATGGCCATGACAAAATGTTGTCCAAAGACTATATAGGTACGTATAAGCTGAAAAGCCGTAGCTCTGAGGAAGTTAAGTTTAGCTTCTAGGCAGCGAGTAAAAGAACAAAATCATTATTAGACAAAGCAAACGAAAACCATCGAAAGTATTAATCTAATCTGGCAGTTCCATACAGCAATGAAAAGCTAGCAACGCTGGTAAAACCAAGCAAAACAAAACAAACAAAAAGTGATTATTAGTTTAGATGTTTATGCGTAAAGGAAATCACTCCTAAAACAGATAAAATGAATTACAATTTACTTTATTTCTTTGAGAAATGTTATTCTGGAAAGAAAGCTTATAAAAATATGTGTACACATCATGAAGAAAATACTGTATCAAAACGATCAGTTAGAATATAGTACAGGGAATATAGACTTTTAGAGCGGTACATACATTTGCTCTAACAATATACTTGGATGTGGTTTAGAACACTTATTTCATACTTTTTTAAAGAAGTTGACGAACTGAAAGGCATTTTCTGTCAAGAGCCTTTTTAAGCTCCCCTAAGCTGTTCAATTTGATTACCCGGAGAATAGAACAAACTGTGTCTGTTGTATTACAACGGAGCTTTAACTTTAAGTAGTCTTTGTTCCCATGATCTCGGAATGGTATCTTCGTTCAGGAACGAGATCAGTGTAGTCATGGAAAAATACGTAAAGAAAAAAAGAATACTGAATACTGTTAATAGTGAATAGTGAAGAATCTTTTATGCAAAGTTTTTTCGAAAAAGCATTCAAGTCTTAACACTGTCATAGTTTAATATTGTTGATTTCCTTATTGAAGATAAATTCTTATTTCTTCAATTGCATTCAAAACATCCAAACAAAAACAAATACAATACTTCTAACGAAAACATGTGTACAAGGACAAATGTTCTTCATACATACTCGTATATTTATAATATTCTATTGTACAGTTTCAAGTCTTTGCTACTGTAGCTGATGCTGATGCTGATGCTGATGCTGATAATAATAATAATGATGATAATGATAATGACGTCGATGACGTTGACACATACGATGAAATTGTGTGAAGCGAGGCGTCAAAGGTTATTACATTGAAGGGAAAGGTTTTGTACCTGTGAATTTAAGAAAACGAATTTTTATCTCATCAGAGACACACATACATGTATATACACCTATAGACGAGTATAAAGTCCCATAGATGCATATAAGAGCCCAGCATGAATGCATTCATGTGAGGTTTTGAATATATTCATGCAGTAGTCTAATAAATGGGTAATAAATTGATGGGAATGATGCACGAATGGATTCAGGCAGGTGTCTAATACATATGTAGGATTTATTGTATACACATACTCGTATGTACACACATATACATATGTATGTATTAACTGAAGTACTAATGATAAAGAAAATAACAAACAAAAAAGGAACAAACAAACGAACGAAAGATACAAGGTGAGTATACGAAAACGAGAGCAAGGAATACCTTATAGTCACAGGAAGTTACGATTTTGTGTGAAATGTTGAACATTGGTTGCAGGATTTGATTGTATGACAAGTTGACAGCAGGACTTAAGTGCATCAGAGCAAAACCAACAATGAGACAAATGTCAACAATTTGAATTTAGAATGTCAAAGCATTTAACTCTTTGTCAGACTTTTCAATGTCGTTCATGATTAATTTAAGATACAATAAGTTTACATGTACATTGTGCAATTGTTTCCTATCTAAAATACAATATGTATGTACAATACCATATAGTCAGACCTTTACTCTACCATATTTGCATATTCATACACTGCGTCTCACTAGAATAAGAATATGAGTTCCATTCCATTCCATTATGTTCATTTTTGTTATGTTCTTGCAAATCTTCCTTTGCTTTATCGGTTCTTTCTCTTTTTATCTTTAAAGTACTGTTCATTAAGCTATTTTAAAAAAAAAGAAACAAGACAAAAGCTATTACCGTTCGTTTTTTATATGATTTTATTTTCAACTAATATGAAATACATTTGTGTTTTATTTTTTTAGTTTTTCATCACTTCAATAAGAACATTGACAATTATGGTTAATGGCAGGGGGACCCCCGGCCAAAGTTACGGGCCTAACGATCCGGCCTTCCCCAAGTCGCGGTGCATGCCGACTGCCCACGTCATCTCGGTCTATTGAGAGCTTTTCTCGATGACAGAAAATGAGCCTAAAGCAAGATGCTGGCTACAAACGTGGCGAACCTAAACGTAGGTGAATAGAAGATTGACCTCTAGAGGCAAAAGAAGATTGTTCTCTGTCTTCACTTGCCCATAGAGGAACGCCTTGGGTACCTGCTCCGAAATTATACAAAATGTGATTCCAGAATATGTAGGTATATTTTGTTTAGTGGATACACCACACACGCAGCCACGACGGTGGCTATAGGTCCGAAGGGATTCCTTCCAACCCCAAAAAAAAAAAAAAAAAAAAATAGTAATAATTATGGTTGTTTGTCAGAGATATGATGAGTCATGAAGAATTATAGAATCAGAAAACAAATTAAACGAAGTAACATTTAAATAAAAATAAAAATATGTGTAACTAACGTTCGTCTCACCCTAGCATATGTAAATACACTTTACATAAGCATCTGATTTTAAAATGGTTACGAAACAAGTAAACTATTCAAAACAATTTCCAAATTTCACACTAATGTCGTAAAAAGATCCTGGGATTGCATACCTGGTGCTGTAGAAGGACTCAAGGTCAGATGCACTAAAGTTATTCGATTTTGACATAAACTTCATAATATTTATACAGTGGCGCTCAACAGAATATGTTCAACATTTCTCAAAAGTAAAAATACCTATAACATTTAAAGTAACTTTTCCATTTTAATGAAATGAATGGTTTTATGTAAAAATAATCAATTATTAAACAAACAATAAAGTTTGCAATCTCCAACTAAATAGGTTCGAAAGCTTAACATTAAAAAAAAAAAACTAATTTTGAAAGTCATAATTTATAGCTTTGGTTACTTTAAATATAAAAGTATGATAATTAAATATAATGTACAATAGTATTTAGTACTCTCACCTTTGTTAGTTATAACTTCAAAAATTCGCTCTTTCAAGGACTTGGAATAATTTTGAAGAACTCTAACCAAAATAGTAGCCCAGGCTTTTTTAATGGTGTTAATTAGTATCACAACATCATCAAATTGTCTCGCACCCTTATATATTGTTCGGGACAGTAGTATCCAAATGTTTGCAACGATATTTATGTCCGGAGAGTATGACGGCCACTCAAGAAATTGCACATTTTGGTTGCTTATCTATTGTTTTATCATTCTGGCGGTATGAATGGGGCGTTGTCGTTCTGGAATGTGCATCGAATCGATCCAAAAATATTTGAAAATTATGGAAATGACTTTTCTAGGACAGTTTTGTTTACATTTGCCTTACTCTTTGATGAAACAAACTGCAATTCACATGTCCCATAGTATGACAAGTATGGTGACGACTTAAAACGCACTCCCGTTTGCCACACTTTTACCCATGTCATATGATCCCGAGCAAACCGAAGGCGTGCAGCCTTCCGTACATCATTAAGAGGTGGATGCTTGGCACTCCGAATAATGCATTTAACAGTTGCTAAACTTGCATGAACTCCACATTCTTCCCTGATTTTAGCAGCCGAACGTTGGGAATCCGAAGCGTTTCTTATAATAAGTCATCTGACTGAAGGTATAGTCGCGTATTGAACACCCCCTTTCATATAATTGCCATATGTTTATTGAAATTACCAACTACATTTTGGCTTCCCACAATTTTTTTTTAGCGATTTCTCGGTGAATAAAGCATGTATCGAGATAACTTTTTATTGGACCTTTTTCGAAGTCGTTCAACTGCTTCTCGCGACCCATTCTATTTCGAATTAAAAAAGTAAATAAAAGACTCATCGCAGTAGATTACAAACTAAAGTCTTTAGGATTAAACCTATTCAGATGAGCCAAAAAATAAAACATTTTTAGTGAATATAACGACAAAAGCAAAATTTTGAAAGTCCCGCTATTTCTCTCTATTGCATAAGTATGAAGGTTCAAAGCTTAATATAAAAAAAAAATGTGTATATGCAATAGAATCTGTGATCGAAAGTAGGTATAATGCAAAGAGTATGCTTTGAACCTATTTAGTTCAGAGGCAGTGTATGCTCTCACTTCATCCATTAGTGTTACGAAGTGTACGTATACCATACTCGTATAACTGCAAAGAAAATGAAATTGTAAATACTATATATGATTTTGTGTCAAAAACAAAAATCTTCTATATTTTTTTTTTATTGTATTATAGTATTTTGTTTTGTATTCATTTAAGTATAATCCATGGGAATGACGTTACTTTCGCATGTAAACAAATTTCAACAAGTTTCAAGTGTTGTACACTACTTACAATGATTTTTATATGCATACCTCCACTACACATGTATGTATAGGTATATGTATATGTAAGTACATACTATCTTTCTATCTATAATATCGATCTATAACTATGTATGACTGTCTGTCCGTTTGTCCTTCTGTCAGTTGATACATATTGATATAAATATCCAGACACATATTAATGTATGTACATACTCGTACAAATGTCCATTTGCATATGGTGGCAATTAATTGACTGACGCTCAAGGGTGTGACAAGCAAATTTTATTGCTGACATTTAAATTTTATGCATAATGAATAAATGAAAATTAATTGAAATTGACAGAAGAAATGCAATATGTACAGAGATATAGTCCGCACAGATTCACACATGACACTTCAAAAAAAGCAGAGGGATTGGTTTTGATATTAAGACTGCGGGTATGCAAAATAAAATTATATTTTCTCGATGCTGTAGTACTCTTCACGCATCCCCTGCTTGCGTTCCCGTGATTGATCATATAAACAATCAATTATATAAAGGGAAACGAAAGGGGAAGTCGGGTGTGTGCTTTCTAAATAGCCTTCTGGTTTGAAGGCTGATGTCAAGCAGACTTGAAGTAAGTGAGTTGGGGTGATTCCGACAAGTGTGCAGCGTTTGATAAGAAGAAAACTTCGTGTAACATTTCAGCTCCCTATCTCAAATACTGAGGGACTGATTTACGTACATACATACAGACGAACAAACGGACATAGCTTAATCAACTCGTCTCATCGAGCTGATCAAGTATGTATGTACGTACTTTATAGGGTCTCCGATGTCTCCGTCTTTCTGTTGCAAACTTAATGACAAACTTATTATACTATTCACTTCGTGAAGAGTATAAAAAGAGATAAACAAATTAAAATTCGCATTGATTTAACAATTTAATCCACTTTGGACCAAAGTCATAAATTGCAATAAAATATAATTTGATTTTTCAAAATAATAAGTCACAATCTCTCTTCCTTTAATGCTAATGCCCAGGACGTCATACTCAGTGGCTGGAATGGGGTAGGTAATTTACAATTCCATCCAAACAGTAGGCACATTTCTAGTGTTTCGTTCATTGTTTTTCAGTCTTGCTTCCCAAGGCTCGCCTAGTTTTCAACATTAAACTCTGATTATGTATAAAACATGTACGTACTAAGGTATTGGCCAAGTATTTTTCAGAGCTACAGTGTTCAAAAGAAATCGTAACAAAATGCAAAATATTTTTTTGCTTTTCCTCATAAATAAATTTATTTGTATTCTTTACGAACCATAAGTCCATAAACATTCTCGATGATTTGTTTATTTATTAGAACTAGGATTATAACAAGATAATTTCATAATCTATATTTGAAACTTCTGATATAACTTTAGTATTTAAAAATGCTCTTGTTGCAGCATTTCCTTCATTGCTACGGCCACTGCCTTTCCTTCTGTTTGGGTTTATTCACATTGATACCCATTTCCGAAAAAGCTTTTGTTGGATGAGTTACTTGCTTTTGATCACTATCGTTGACGCGCTATTTCTTTAATACAATTTCGTAATTCTGTACAAACTCTACGAATCGAACCCAAACATGATTGCTTGTTTTTACTTTTAAATTTAAAAATAAGCGAGTTAAAATCAATCATTAATTTTGTTGCTAAGCGCTAATCTCGCTAATGACGAAGTTCGCGAACCCATTCTGAGAAGACCCATAAAGGATTGGAGTATCCAAAATTTGAAAAAACACTGTTCAAATAGCTTGCAAGTCTAAGATCTCAACCGATATGCTTAAGGAGAAAGCCAAACAATTGCATGCCAAAATTCAGGAAAAAACAAGTTAGCTTAAACGCTAGCAATGGTTGGGTTGTAAAATTTAAGAAGAGGCATGGAATCCGAAAACTCAAAATTATGGAGAAAAATTGTAGCAAGCTTCACGTATCATTTAGCGTTTATTTTTATCGAAATAGACATACTAAATCAAAAGATTTTAATTTTAATTAATTTTTCATCCAAAGCCAAATAAACAAAAGAATATATTTTTCATTGCTTCTGCTTTGAATTTTGTATTGTTTTTGTTATTGTTATTCAATATTTATTCTTCTCATTTCTAGATAACTAAATAAATTCAAGAATATTGCGCTCTTCTTTCCTTTCCGACACTTCCATCATTTTCCAAAAACAAAACAATGTTAACCTGGTCCTGTGGTAGACTGCAGAAGGCAGTGTACTGTGGTGAACCAATTTTAATATTGAAGTGGTTAGTAATTCTTTTGTGGAAACACATTTAAAGTAGAATTGAATCTGTCTTCTTAAAATCTAACTTCTATCTCTATCTATCTATCAATCCAAGTAAGGGACAACCCTAATTCAGACCCTAATATAGTATGCGTCAATCTTCTAATCCCAATATTATTTGGAGCGAGGGCGTAGCAACGCACGCCGGGACAGCTAGTTTTTGAATAATGAGAGCTAATTCGACTTAGTGTAAATTTTTGTATACATATGTTAAATAATTTCGCAATTTTTTTTATTCTTTTTGTTATTGGAATATATTTCAATTATGTTTCGGTTATTAAAACATTCTTAATCATGGGTAGAGGCAAAAGCTTTACTCCAGCCATACGGAAGTCTATAATTAAGCTGCGAAAGGCTGGTAAGACGTAACAGGCGATTACATCTAAATTAAATTGTTTGAAAATAAGTTATTTAATGTAATTGATCATGAAACTTGTGAAATTACTGATCGCTCAATTGTACGAAAGTCAAAATTGATAAATTGGGCATAGATTTCCAAAATAGACCGTTCCTCGTCGAATGGGAGAGACTGGCCTGCACGGAAGAAGCTATTAGTGACAATCAAGCAAAAGAGAACATCGCATACAATTAGCTGAGAGCCACGTTTGTTTGCCTCTTAAGAAATGGTTTGGAGTGATGAATCTAAGATCAACCGTCTTGGTCCAGATGGTAAAGAATGTGTTCGACGGCCAAAATAAGCGGAATGAAATTCTAGGTATGTTTTAAATATTGTGAAACATGAAGGCGGTAACATAAGGGAATGTTTCTCCTGGAATGTGGTTGATCCTATACACTGTATAGAAGGAACAATCACAAGGGAAAACCAAAAAGAAGGGTATCTTCGACTATGCCAAAGATGTAATACTCTTCACGTAGCCTCTAGAAAATGTTTTTTGTTTTTGATCCAGTAATCTTGAAATTTTCAAGTGTAATGAATATGAATCAGAAACTTATTGTGTCCAAATTTCAAGGTGATAGCATAAAAAACAAAAAAGTTTTTCTTATAAAAACATGAATTTGAGTTTTTAAATTTCATTTCAATAGCACAAAAAACAAAAAAAGCTTTCCTAATAAGAACATGAATTTGAGAAGGGGCTTGTATTGGAGGTACCCCTCCTAGTAACCCTAAGATCATGAAATTTACATGGTTGGTTGATAATGTCCAAATTTTAGTTCGATTCAAGCATAAATAAAAATATTTTTCTAATAAGAACATTAATTTGAGCTGCTAGCTTTCGTACTATTACTTGAATATTATTATAGGTTTGTCAAAAAGTTTGTAACATACAGAAGCAGACGTCGGGGCGAGGGGAATTTCTATTATCTAAAGTCATCCTTATAGTTCTCGTCCCAAGATTTTATTTTAGTGTGATCAATAGTCTATATTAATGAGAGGAGTGGTATGATGAATGGTACATGGTTATCTACATCATTATTATTATGCACACTCTGTGAAGTGTCTACTTAGTGCGGTTCATGAGATACAGACGCTTAAGAAGAGTCACTTTAAGAATCTATGACTGTTCCGGAGTGCCCTTCGTCATGTCCTGACTTAAATCGTACTGAACATTTATGAAATGATGTTAAGAAAATCCTCGCTGCACAAACAATAACAAATTTCGATAAGTTATTTGAAAGGGTGAAAGAGGCATGGTATGCCATACCTTTTAAATGATGTCAGCACCTTATAATATTAATTCAACGTCGCTGCGTTGCTGTTTTGAAACAAAGAGGTTCCTCCACAAAATACTAGGAATTTTATAATACATTAAGCGTATTTTTGAAATAATTTGTTTGGCTTTGAATTTTTCTTATTAATTTTTTATTGTTTCCTATTAATTGATTCGATGAAATCTGAGGTTCGGTTAGAAAACCACTGATTACATTCAATGTAAAAGAGATCTATTGAATTTCAAATGAGACACATTTTTCGTTGATTTGTACCACACTTATACAATGTTTAAATTGCCCGGTGCCCATACAAAGTAAAATATATAAACATATTTAAAGAAAACAATCCTTTCCAATTAGTTGAAAACAACACCTCAAAAAAGTCGGTGATTTCTGGCACAGAAAGAATTGGGTTAGATTTGAAAGCGAAACCCTTTCTATTTGTTAGTATTGACTTACAAGAGCATACAAAAAATTGTAATGTGATATGAATTTAAGCATTACACCAATGGATAAACACATGAGAGTATTAAAGTTGGGATGTCGTCTTATGCACGATGACATCATGACTGATTTTCATGAAAGACCAAACAGGGTCATGGTTTTGTAGGTAGTTAATAAGTAATAGTCATAAACATTCTCAAACCAACTCTTGTTGTGAAAGGTCGTGTGATAAAAATCGTTCGCTTTAGTGTTCTTATCAAGTCTTT
>JBANCV010000585.1:0-31816 GCA_037040105.1 Amiota albilabris | reverse complement strand
AGTTTCATTCCAAACTATTTTGTAGTTTTTTTTCTTTTTGAAAAGTTCGGAAACTTTTGACACACACCTTGTATTACGGTATGTAAAGAGTTGAATTTGCATGTTTACATTCTCTTACTCTTACAAAATATGCTATGTGGTTTCTTTAGCGAACACGATTTATACACATCTGCAAAATATAGTTGAATGCGGAGAGTGGTTGAACCATAGTACTTGTTTACAAGAGTTGACTAGCTTTTATAGTATACGTGTTGTGACAAATAGAGAATGATCAGTGGTATCCGCAACTGTATTTTCAAAGTGTTGTTTATAAATACGTTGCCCCATTGAGTCGTCAAAACCATAGGTCGCTTTTAACGTGAGTAAAGTTATGAAACTGACTAATTATTTCAACTTACGTTAATATTATTCCTTTCACGGTATAGTCCAAAATGCTTTATAATGCTACAACATCAACAGTTTCAGATATATGTGTATATATATTATGAGGGCTGCATTTTTGTTTTCCCTCAGTCACATGGTTGTAGCTTGGATATTTGTCACATTTACAAATTTTATTTTGTAGCCTGATGTAACCACTTTTAGTCAATCTATTCTCTATCAAAACCGCCAATGCTTTAGCATGTATAGCATAGCATAGTTGTAAGGATATTTTGGGAAAATGAGAGCGATTTTGTTTCAAATTCTTATGCATCTTTTTACAATGGTATCTATTATTTCAAGAAAGCTGTATGCGTCTTAGGACTGGAGAATATTCAGTGCGGCTTCCAGTTTAGTTAAGCTTTAACAACCTTGGGGACTCGTATGATCTAGCTTTTTGAAGGCTAAAGGTACTGGAGAGAATATTCGAAAGATATCCTGATTTTAAATCTCAACACAAGTAGTTTTTAAGAAATATGCCGATCTTGGCCACATGTCTTCGGCAGACTCGCATTTACAGACCCCCAGGTTTCATCCTCCGCATCACTGCGTGCTAAGACCGGATAGTTCAAGTACGATGCTTCGACTTCGGGTTACTCATTAAATTACTTGTTACTTACAGGTCCAACTATTTAGCCAAAATTGTTTCATACTTTGCTTCGTTTCAGAACATTCGAGATTGCTTTTTGCGGTGACATCTCTAAGATGTACCGATGAGTACGAGTCACACATCTAGATGAGTACTTGCAGTGTATCTTATGGAAAGATAATCCAGCGGATAAAGTTAATGTCTACTTTTGGCAATTAGAGTAATGCAGCAGTTGGCACAAGATGTGGAGAGTTCATACCCGTTAGGATCAAAGAACATCGTCAGAGACTTCGATGTGAATGATCTCATAACTGGAGGAAACACAATCAGTGAGGTCAATGAAATTCGGCTGCAGGTAAAGCAGCTATTGCAAAAGGGAAATATCTACATACGAAAACGATGCTCAAACAAACAAGACGCTATTGAAGGTGAAGCAGATGCTGATCGAGAGGAGCTCATGTAATTCCAAGACGGAACAAAGTGTGACAAAGACGCTTGACTTTGTTTGCGATCTCGAATCTGACTAATACTTGATTAAATTTAGGCAGTTGCACGCATCTAAGATCCTTTGGGGCTGATTGCTCCTGTAACAACGAAAACAAAAACGTTCATACAAGCGTTGGAAAAAAGTTGGAGCAGTAAGCAGTTTCAGATTTCCTCGGTTCATCTTAAATGCGCAGGCCTCAAGTGAACTTCATACGTTTTGCGATGCTAGCATGGCAGCTTTTGGTGCTTGCATATACATTCGATCAGAAATATCAGGATTCGTGCAGTCACAGTTGCTGTGTTCACGAAGTCGAGTTACGCCTTTTAAAACCCTAACCATTCCGATGCTGGAATTGTCAGCTGCACTATTGTTGCTTCTGTAAAGCAAATTATTAAATGCTCTGATCCGACTTTACAATTGTGCTTTCCTGGATTCGTAAGTCGCCATCAAGTTTTAACGTCTTTGTTTCTAATCTGGTTTCAAAGATTCAATCAATAACTCACGGCTTTGTATGGCGGCAAGTGTCATCTTCACTGAACACTGTATATATTTTGTCGCTTGGATGCACACGAGAGGAATTGCATGATTTGAATTTGTGGTATCAGGGTCCGTCATTCTTACTGGAGGATGATTCCAAATGGGCAAAGGATACGGTATCTGTCGCCAGAGCTCAGACTAACTGTTTTGGCCATATCAAAGTACCGAGATATTTCTTATGATTGTAAATTCCAACATTCCTTTGATAAATTGCAACGAGATTTTGCCTATATTTACAGATTTGGGAAGCTCAGGAATAAGCATTTGTTGTAGAAGACATTGAAATGGGAACAGCTTCCCAGATGAACTTAGACACCTCAAGGCATGTGAATCTCTATCACCATCTAGCAAGCTAATATCACTCAATCCTTTAATCAATTCTTATGGATTGTTTCGCATCTTCAAAAATCAATGCTGAATTTTGATGTTAAGAATCCCCTCATCTTGACCAGACCAGAAACAAATCACCGACTAAATGCTATGTGTGTGTATTGGTATGCTTCGCTACAAAGGCAAATCATTTGGAGCTAGTTCAGGATTTATTGCAGCTTTACGGCGATTTATCAATCTTAGAGGAAACTCGCACACGATATGGGCAGACAATGCTACTAACTTTCTCGGTGCACAGAATGAGCTCGCTGAGTTAAAGCAGTTGTTCTCACATAGTTTTCATAACAGCCAAGTTGCTGCAATTGGAAATTTATCCCACTTTGTTCACCGCGTTTCGGGGGCATCGCCCCCTTTCTCCAATTACAGAGGATCCTAATAACATGGAGATGCTCACACCAGCGCATTTCTTAATTGGCGCGCCTTTCACGTCATTTCCTTAGCCAGACTCGACTAGTGTTAACGTCGGTCGTATCAACCAGTGGCAGCGCATTTGCTTAAAGAAGCAAATATTTTGGCAGAAGTGGAGAAGCTCTTATCTGCATTTGCTGCAAGAGCGTTATGGCGATCATTAATTTCGAAACTGCAGCCTGGAGCCTTCGTCGTATTGAAAAACGACAACCTACAACCTTTAAAGTTGCAGCTCGGCCTTGTAGAAACATCGTTAAAGCGTTGCATAGGCTGCAATCATTAAGATGTATACTGGGCTAGTTAAGCTAGCCATAAACATAGTTGCGGTTCTGTCTATTGATGTTTATTCTTTTGATACCTCTAGCCTTCCAACGGGGGTGCGTCATCAAATGAACAGAACTGCAGTCAATTAAGAGTCCACAAATATTGTAAATCCAAGGAGAGACAAGCTTATCTTCTTTTCATGTTTTTTTCTTTCGTAACTTAAACTTTTATAAGACTCCTGGAATTGTTTTCAATGAGATCGGCCTGATTCAGAACAGTTTTTGTTTATTGATTTATACGTACGACGTCTTGTGGTCTTATTGAAAATGAATATGTGTTTGTTTACATCAATCAGCTGTTTATTTTATTTGTGAAGTCAAAAATGGAAGTTGGTTTGGTTTTCATTGCTTATGCAAAGTTGTCATATGCATAAAATATGCAAAATACGTAAACTCGTAAGCAGCAGACTTTCAAGGCTTTTCAAAACTTTCATGGCTGCGTTACATGAATAAAATTGTAGTTTTTAAACCGATTGGACCATACTGTTAAAAAAAAGAAAAATGGTTTTTCCTCAAATTATTCACGTAGTGAAGTGTCTAACAATATTCATCAATCATGTTAATTTCAAGATCCTAGGATTAATGATTCGCATAGCTACAATAAAAATATTGCGGTCACAATGTTGAAACGCAGTATGTATACTGAGTCCACCTTAATCATAAGTCAAATCAATATTGTAATATTTCTGTTTGCTCTATCACATGAACGTAGGCAAAACCGCCTATTAGAGCGTCGGCAAAGCCGAAGATAACATCTTTTCTGTTTTTTTTTTTTTTAATTTATGGAAAAAAACGACTTTGGGAGCAGTATGTTATGGCTAAAATTCTACGTTCGTGACGGTAAGTTCTACTTTAAAAAAATGATGATATATCGGAAATTAAAATGATTAGAGCTGGTGCTCCTCAAGGTAACGTCCTGTATGTACAATATTTTGCTGATATACCAATTCTTGACAAGAATAAAATCACAGCTGCTACTTATGCCGACTATACTCTTCACCTCAGAATTCAATATTGAATCTACTGCCATCTTGCAAAATCAACTGAACCGTTTGAACACAGAAAAACGGATGCAGTTACACTTTCCCAAGAAGTTCTGCGACGCCCCTATATTGTTAACTATTTCAGTTTAAAACTAGACAGAAGGCTTACTTGGAAAAGAACATCAAATTAAAACGTTAAAACCATAGTTAGACATTTTGGTTAAACTGGCTGACCTAATATACAAATTATTAAACCAAATGAATCCAACTTTGGGGAACAGCAACATCATCAAATACTGAGATCCTGCTAAGATTTCAATATATGCTCCTCCAAAGACTTGTGGAAGTTCCATTTTATGGCAGAAATTGAGATTTGCATTAAGATCTTCGCATACCCATAGTGAAACAAATTGTTGTGTGCACTAAAAACTATATAAAAAGATAAGAAAATCATAATAAAGTAGAAGTTGTCAACCTGTTAGACAAAAGCAGTGATGGAAGAAAACTCAAATGGTTTCACCCATTAAGAATATAATTATTTGTAGAATTAAGTATCCCAATTTGCAGAGTTGCACCATCAGAAATATGTTCCCTCAGTAAATGTAGGGAATATTAAATTACGACGTTTGTTCAAAAAGTATTAAGTGATTTTTCAAAAAGTATTTATATTTTCATTAATATCTATTTTGTTTTCTTCAAAATAATTCCCCTCATATGTAATACATTTGTGCCAATGTTTTTTCAACCTCCGAAGCGCAAAAACATTTTTTTTTTAAATTTGTTGTTGTCTGGCACAATAATATCATGATGCATATGATACCGTTACTTTTTGATGTGAGTGAATTTTGCAATTGTAAAAGAGGGAGACTGTGTTATTGATATATTATCTTACACTACTCGTTATCTAAATAATCGATACCGTTACTTTTTATGAGTAATTTTTGCAATTGTTTGACTTTGGCAGTTTTCAACTACTACTGAAGAGCAAAATGTAGAGCGAAATGAAAATGAAGCGAATCGAATATCACGAACCCATTCAGCCTGCCATTCACATAATAATGTTTCAAGTTTGTAAAGAGCTGCTTCCAGTTATGATGCTTCAATTGACTACAGTTCCTACTAATGCGTTGCTATTGGAATTGAAAGAGAATAATAAAAACAGCCAATTGTAAGTTGCTGTTCCCGTGTTGGAAGACCTTCAGATTTGATTGATTAGACGACAGGTAATCAAACAAAAAAAGAAAATGTCATATATACAATATGGTGCGGCACGAAACGCACCGGATCGACTAGTATACAATATAATTAGATTGTACGAATTCTTGTAACTCTTTTTCTCCTAAACGGAAGGATCGATATTGATTAAATTTTTGTTGTTGTAATTATGGCGTCACCCATATGAGTCTTACTAACAATTGGACCTGGTATGTGGCGCTATTGTCGGGAACTAGGCAGTTTTTTCACCAATTTTTTAACATTTTTTTTATCTAGTGAAATATACACTCAACCGATTTTAATTTTTTCTCTTTTAAATCAACAAATTAATGCTAGTAAATCTAGTTAAATATTTATTTTTTTTCATTTTCAAGTCGGAATCTTGCGTACAAAGCTAAGACACATACTTTCAAATCAATCAAGTTTGTCAAATTTGTTTACATAAATTTACCGCTGGGGAATTCTACGGAATCTTAAGAGAAGGTTTTACTCCTTTCTTCAGATAGCGGTGAAGATGAGTTGGATTCCACGGCCATTTTCAAAAGTGCAGTACGGGGTACAAGAACTATTGTGCAGGGCGAGTTCAGCCAAGAACCGGTAGCAGTGCCTGATTCACGATTGCCAAGCATGAATATGGATGTTGATCACTTGGCCTCTATGTCATATAATTCCAGCTGCACAATTGAAGGTCTTTTCTGGTCTTGGTATCTACATCATCCGTGTCAACAGGTGCATCCGTAGACGGGCTGGGTAGAAGTCTTCGAAGAAGATTTTTAGGAAGCTGCCCGGGCGTACACCAGAATCGTTAACAGCGAAGGAGTAGGTACTCAAAAAGAAGCATAAATATAACATCGCCATAACAGCATTGCAGCATATCCGCCACTCTGTACCAAGGCAGGCACTTTGTTAATTCTCTCATCTACATCGAAAGATAGTTCAGCTCCGGTGAAGGTCCCTTGTGGTGCATCACCGCCTTTCGGTACAACGAAAGGCTAGTAAGCGAGAAGTTTGCAAATCGTCGCCCAGGATGCCTAGATGAAACAAGAGATCTTCTGGTTTAGTTTAAGTGCTGAGACTGAGCTCGAAGTTGCCATTATCGACTGAAGCGGCCGGATGCCAAGCTCTTTACCGGTAATTGGCTGATTTTCGTTATTATGAAGGCTATAAACAAAGTCATGACGCAACAACAGAATCCCGTTCTTGCTCAATGGGATCAAATGATTTGAAGGTGCCAAGGTTGTGGCTTGTATAAAAGTGGAGTTTTACGGTTCCTTAAGGACACAATAAGCAATGTTGGCGAATTGTGGTCTGGTGCGTAGCTGGACGTGGTGTCAGCAGACCAAGTTCCAGAACATTCCATAATCAAGATTTGGGTCCCGGCTTCAAATATACCAGATAAAATCATGCTAAGCATTATTAAAGATCTTGATCTAGGTGCTGATGACTGGTATTCGTCAGAGAACAGGTATGATACAAAGATAATGGCAAAAATCTCTGGTACAGTGTCAGCCCAGAGTCTATGAGCCTCATCCCTGGTAACCAGTACCAGCTGAAGCTGGGGTTCGGCAACATTCAAGCGTACATCGTTGGGCATAATGCCAGATCTTCGAAATAACCTAGGAGTGGTGCAGATTAGTCTACCTACCATATGAAGAGATAACCTTCTTCAACATGATTTGCTCAGAGATTATTGACATAACTCTAATGTCAAATTGTGACTCCTTGGTCATTGATAACTGTCATGTTTCTTCATAGTGTTCGTTTTCAGACCACTATATGGCGGTAGGAGAAATCGACCCCCTTTTAGAAATGCGAGGAAGACGGACTTGGAAGCTTTCTCTATAACTGTGGGACAGTTGCACCCTAACCCTTTAGGTGAGGAGCTTCTGGATCTAAACGGGCTGGAGGGGTCCACCAGACTATTACAGAAGTACTAGGAAAAGGCTGCTTCAAACTATGCCCTATAAACCGACCACCGGAGCTCGGGAAGCCAGAACACTTTTCAATAGAGCAAAATATCTAATTGGTCAGGAAGACTGAGACGCGTATCGTCTCTACTTCAAAATGCTTAAGAAAGCCAGCGGGAAGGCTTAGACAGACTGCCAGACTGTTTTCTGCGGGGATATTACTAGCACCACGAAGGGCAAATAAAAGAAGTTGCTTCGAAATAAACTCTATTAGATCTTTATGCCTTTTGAATTGCGGTGACCAAATGCAAGAGCAATACACAAGGAGTGGACGCACAAAAGAAATTAAAAGATTTTTTGTGCTATAGGAGTCATTGAATGAAAGACCAAATTTTGCTGAAACCAAAAGTACATTGTTTTATTAACGATGGTGCATACATATATGCTGCTTAAAACACAGCTTATGATCAAAAAGAACTCCAAGGTTGTTAATTTTTGAAATATCTACAATATATGAAGTTATCAATCGTGTTAGTACACAAATGTGATTCACACCGATGATATGCCATGGACTCACATTTAGAGCTATTAAGAAAAACAACATTAGTGAAGCACAAAGTATCCAATGAGTTCAGATCATCATTCAACCTTAGATTAGAAGCAGCATCTTTAAAAGAACGCAAAGTTTTACAATGCATCATCAACATAGATCATTTATAAAAAGGTTGAAAAAAACGTAGACCTAGATAACTACCTTAAGGAACTTCGAAAGTTGTGTGGAAAATCACTAAACATCACTCTTTGAGATTGATTTTTAAAATATGATTTAATCCATCTTAGAAGAGTTAAAGGAAAGCCCATAATAATCAATTTACATTAAAGAAAGTCATGATTAACTGAATCAAAGGCTTAGGAATAATCAGTATAAATAACATCAGTCTATTGCCTGTTAATAAAACCCCGATTAACAAGCGAAGTACACGCAAGAAAGTTAGTGGTTGCAGCTCTACTCTTCACAAAACCATTTTGAGATGGGGAAATAACGGCCTAAGAGAAGTGTTGCATATTCGATTTGAGGACCTTGTTGAACATTTTATAACAGGAATAGATTACAATTTAGAGATGCCCATAATATTTGCGATATCCGATTTATTACCTGTTTTTGGAATGGGACACTGAAATATTCCTCCCAAAAAAGTTTCATTTCGGTTTACACTGGGAACTTGCACACCTGATAAGGACACAACTAGAAACATTATCAAGTCCAGGAGAATAAGAAAATTTTAACGATTAATCATTATAGAGTAAATAATACAGGGGTACAGAAATTATTTATTGTAGAACAGGAGAAGGGTACGAAGTACCTAAAAAATTCAATGTAGAAAAGGTCCATTGAAAAAACTTAGCAAATAAGTTAGATATTCCACTGTCATAATCAGCATGCAAACCATCTAAAAAAACGATGAAGGATATAATGCAGAATTGTATTTAGCATTAACAAAACAATAAAATTGTTTAGGATTTCTTGAAAATTGCAACCCACAACGAGTAAGATAGTTTCTAGAGCAACAGCAATTAAGGGAGAGAAATTTAGAGCGTGCCACACAGAATCTTTCAAAATTAAAGAAAGATCCTGTATAAGAAGGACCAATCCATCTGAGTAAGAAATCATTAAATAACACAAAATTAGCTTAACAGAAACAAAACAGACGCAAAGGAGGAGTCATAACAGAACTATAGTTCGAAAGATTAAGTGAAATTTCTAAGGAAGGATGGAAGGGGTCCTGGAGAAGGGATAAATGGTGAATTCTTCACCCAACAGTCGCAAAACTATCATTAGTTAACACTAAATCCAACATCCTATTAAAGCTGTTAACAACGGATTTCATTTGAAATAGAGGAAGACCAAGCATGCTATCAACGAAGTCGTGGTGTCCCGACGGAACAAGATAAGTTTGGAGACTGACTTAATAGCTAAGAAATCATGCATATAGGAATCCAAACATTTATAATAATTACTCAGTAAATCGACTCCCGAATGAAAATCTGTTGAAAGTTGCTTTACAGCAATATTCACCTTAATCAATTTATAATGTTCATTTATCTTAGAGCAGGATGGACAAGGCGACGTAAAGCCAAAGTTTTTTATCTACTGATAACGAACATAATCTCTGCCAGTCAATCCAGCACACTTCAAATAACAAATATTTTCAAACAGGCAACAACGCACGCAACGTTGGGAATCAATATCAAATGAATTCTTATTCTTACACGGAACATGGCATCAACTCATTGTAAAATAAAACAAAAAATAACAATACTTAGGTATAAAAAAAATAAATATATCGATAAAGCTATAAGTGAAATTGAAAAAAAAAAACAAGAACCTCAAAATGCGATAAAGTTCCAACTCACTTTAACTAACAAGCAACAAAATGATACAAATGAAACTTATAAAAAAAAAACCATCCACAACGTGTGCAGCTAATGCTGTTTCACTTAAACTTAAACAACAAACGTATACATTTTCAGTGGTACTCAGTATACCTATCTTAAGGGTAGATCAGTTGAGACCACTTTACATAAGGTGGTTGGGGGGATTTGAGAACGTCCTGATAAGGAAGAAGTTTATGTTGGCGCCTTTCCTTAACATTGAAGGAACTTTTAGCACTATCAGAATTAAATTAATTTCGGCATCGCTGGAGTGGATTGGTTCACATCCCCTCATTGTTAGATGGCTTGGCAATATGCTTCGCTCTCGTGTGATTAACTCTAGCCTTGGCCTTGACTATAAGAAAGAAGGTCGCGAGAGGCCCTCAGCAGGGGGATGTTATATCCCCCTTCTTTGGAACTTCGTTTTTAATGACGTTTTAGTAAGATTTGAAAATAAGTGTTTTAGGGTGACGGTTTATGCGGACGATTTGGTCTTAATGGTAGCGAATAAGTTTTTACCCATTACAAACGAACTTTTCGAGTCCTTTTTAGGCATTAGGCACTAGGCATTTAGGGGTTAACATGGATAAGACCGAGTCGTTGATGTTTACCAAAACATATATTACTTAGCTTCAGACTAACTTGTTTAGGTCAGTCACAGCTAAAGTTATGGAAGGAAGCCAATTACCTCGGAGTAGTTCTTGACTCGAAGCTCTCATTAAAGAGAAACTCTGAAGAAAGAATGGAGAAAGCACTAAGCACATTTAACATTTGTAAGTAGACGTTTGGGAAAATATGGGGTCTTCTTCTTCCAAGGAGCTCTGGTCTGAGGTGGTGGTTGACACCAAATCACACATACACAAAACCCATAAGGTGCAAAAATCAGCTTATCTGGGCATAACTGCAGTATTACGCTCTACCCCGCGCAACGCAGGATATTTTTCTCAATCTGGCACCGATAAGAACTTATCTAATGCACGTCGCGGCAAGCAGCTCAGTCAGACACCGGGAACTATATTTTCTTAAGTCGTGTGATGTAGGCCATGTTAACATTATAGAGGTAATAGGGTTGCAAGCTGTGGGTGCAGAAAGTGATTAATGTGCGCCAGGACTGAAATGGAATGGTAACTTTATTACAGGATACCCGGAGAGGGAGGATTGGAAGTAGGGAAATGTCATTACGCAAGACAAGCTTTCAATTTATACCGATGGCTCCGAGACGGAGGAAGGTACTGGTGCCTGCATCTTTTCAACTGAACTGAGAGCCAACTCTCATACCGTCTACCAGATTCCTGCAGTGTTTTTTAGGCAGAGACTTCTGCGGTTCGCCAATCAGCAAAGTTGATAAATACTATGGGGAGACCTCTAGAAGCATGTTGATTTATGTTGATAGTCAGGCTTCTAAAAAGCTCTGTCTGCCCATTGCGTTAATTTCCACAAAATTTGCTGTAGGCAAGACATATGCTGCCAACAATCAAGCTGGTTGTAATTCAAATGGGTGTCATCAAGCTCCAGTAAAGCAGCAAATGACATACCAATCAAAAAACGACCCGGTGTCAGCACATCCAAATAAGCAGGATCTTCTGAAAGAGCAACTAATGGTCTTGAATTAACAGCCGCGGCAATATGGCAAACCAGAGTGCGCAATTCATCAAAGCCCAGGATCAAAAAGCAGACTACTCAATAAAAATGAAACTTCGCTGTGTTGACTGCTACTCCACGAAATAAAATATCCATTGAGTTCAAATCAGATGATAGCTATTGAATTGTAGAAATACGATTACACACAAAAATATTAAATTTGGCACGCTTATTTCTTATCCATGACAAAACCACAGACGTATCCGACCAACAACAGTAATTGCAATTGAAATGTCCATTTTGCGTATTTGACTTCTGAGCTGAGCAAGTAAAACTGCTGCACAAAGTTCATACTTTGGACCGGTAAGATACTTCAAAGGAGCAACCCGCAATTTTAAACATAGTAATTGATCGTGTAGTACTGTCTCGAATTGACAGCATGTAGATGCATACTTCAACAACTTTGATACTTGCGTCACAAAAACCATGCATTTCAACATTGGAACCTGCTTGCAAAACAAATCTTGGAAATGAGAAATGTCAAGCATTATTCATGAAAGAAGGAAGATAATCATCCAAATACAGCTTTTCCCGCCACAGACGATTAAGATATTATTTAATAAACTCAGCATACCTACTGCCGAGAGCAGTTTGCTCTCTTGCTAAGCTTTTAAAACGACTCATTGTGGACTGGTATGAATCACCCAATAAGCCCAAATTTCACCTAGTAGGCAAACACATCGAATATGTTCCTATGAGTAAACGTCTGAAATTTGCTTTAAAATGACTTTCGCAATCGTCTTCCTTAGTAAAATTGACTGCCGACTCAAATCGATTTTCAATTTCCCGAAACGAAACACGACTCCATTAACTTGAATGTCATCTTGTGAAAAAGTTTGGCCATTAGCTAGCACAGCCGATAAAGTTGAACGATGCTGAGCTTCTCCACAACAACCCAAGCGCGTCTCCTGCAGAATGGGCAGAACATGTTGAAGGTGTATTTTACCTTCACAAAGAACGTGCTAGCGCAAATTAACAAATGAATGCGTTTAGAACTGTGGATCAGCCAATTGAATGCCTTCCGGTATATTCCAATCTACGATGCCAAAAGTGCAAGCCGGCTGGTCGATAGTTATCGTCGGCACAATAACAGAGTAAATTGAAAATTGGGAACATATGAAAAAGTTAGCCATAGTACTACAAGCTATAACATGAGTAACTCCAATTCCTGATACCTACAATGCAGATTTAGTACGTTTAAGCTGGAGACAATTATTAAAACCAGATTTTATCAAATGAAGCTGTCAACATGATATGTTACTAGTGTGGTTTTTTTTTTTTTTATTTGAGTTTATGTGAGAATTTCAATCAATCTTTAAAAAAACAGAAAAAGTGATAGATTTGATGACATTGACAGAGAGTAGTAGTATGCCAAAATGATCATTAACTAATATGCACGCTGTAGCAAGAATCAAATCATCAAAATGATGATCTTGGGAGACGAGAGCTATATTACGAAGGCGCAGTTACAACCAATGTGCTGAATGAAGCAACTACAGCGCTTTAAGCAATTCAAACAAAGACCAAGCTTTCTAACTTCTTTCCAATGTATTGAAGGAGAAAGATTGGCGAAAAGAGGACATGCAAAGAATTTCAGCAAAAACCGCAACCAGCAGCATTAGAACTAACCACTACATAGGATGCTCTATTTGCATTATGATTTTTTGTATGCTTGCCTACCGCGAAGGTTGGGAATATGAAGCCATTACGTGCTCTACATTTTCCCTGCTTCGGAATCGAACCTCCAAGAAATATAAAAACGATTTAATCGAAAAAATGGCAAACTGAGCTTCTTTCCACCGAGTTTGAGCTGCACTGCCGAATTTCTACAACATCACGTTAATTAAAATCCAATCATATGTCTGCTCCTGTATTCGAATGGATTGAAGAGCACGCATTTATTCATTTAAATTGTCTCTTGAAACACAAGATTTCTCTGATGTGTGCCTGATAAATTAAACGTTTGCGATTAAATCGAATTTGAAGAAAGGATAACGCCTTGTCATAATTAATTTCGAGCGAAATATTAGAATTTCTCAATCTTGGTAAGCATCTGATGAATCACCGTTGAAAATAAAGAAAAAAAATCCGTCCATTCCGCGTAGCTACCAGTATAGGTAACTTAGCTCTGGAACACGCGAATCATCCGAGATTCCTTGTTGGAAAGTTGAGGACGGCGGAGTAATACAACGTTTCCGAAGTTGTAATAAGCATTACGAGCAAAACGGCAAGATAATCAATATTTTCGCGAAGTAGGCTACCAATCTCATTATAGTCTAGATCACAGGTTCCCAAACTTATTTCGACCACCGCCCACTTTGGGCTTTAAAAAAAATCTAGTGCCCCCCAAACTTATTACCTTACTTTTTTTTCTTGTTAGATATATTTTGTAAATACTTATTACAGTTAAAAGAATTATTGCAAATTTTGTTGCTAAATATTCATTATGATATAGGAAGTGGTCTATATACTATTTCTATAGAATGATTCAATGACAGGAAAAACAACTTACGCTTAATTTTGTTTAGAAGTATATTTATTAATATTAAGAGCCTTTTGAATTTACAACCTATCTAATCATAACCTGACCTTTATGGATTATTAAAAAGAAGACATAATTAAAAGAAAGTATTCATATGCTCAATTATTACAAATTGTTAAATTAATTATAAATAAATTTTAAAAGTTATTGCTTTTTGCAAGTTTAGTCAATACACGTTTTAATATAAATATATTTTTTATGTCTATATTACCAAAGTTGGCTATTGTTAAAAGGTGTAGTGCGAAATGAATAAAAACAAAAAAAAAACATAATGCGAAGGATGAATCTGATGCCTTTTGTTAACATCAGCCGTAAATCACCGCGGTCAGTAACATGTAGCCGATTTTTCTTATTGATTAGCAAAGTTGCTACAGAATGCTCACATAAATATGGCGATGGAAATGCTATCAGAAATCGTTGAACAACCGACCATAACTCAAGACACAGTTGAGAGATTGGCTTCTGCCACCAACATTTTTGGTAACTATTCTTGAATTTAATTTTTAATTCTTCATTTGTTGTTAATTCTATGAGTTTTTCTTCAATCTGGGGTGATCTAGCTTTGTTGACGTTTGAGAATGGGGGCAACACCCAGTCTGGTATGTCCATGTTTAAAATATCCTGGAATCATTTCTTAAAATCAACTTGTAGGCTCTCCAAGTGTTGACAGTAAATAATCAAGTTATCGTTTCCGAATTCATCTGATAAATTGGGAAAGTTATTAAATTCATATCTACTGATATTCCTTTTGGTCATTACCAATTTAGATACGAAGGCAGCAACGATATTCTTTGTTTTAATTAAGATAAGGTTCTTGTCTTAAAGCTGGAGATTCACATCATTAAGCAATTTGTACAAGTCTGACAAGTATGCAATATCATTCTATGATGTGATGAGATGACCGGCACTAGGAGCCACTGGTGCTGTTAACGGCGAGAAAGAGAGTGTTTACTTCCAGCGTTACAGCACTGTGTTCAGATTTAAGGTCCATGTTGATTGTGAATTTGACTGGGGTGTCATTCTGTTGCTATAGTTGACTCTGCCTTAAAATTTACGTTGGACTGGTGATTTATAAATTTTACAACCTTTATAGGATATCAATTGGTTTTCAACTCAGTGTATACAGCAGTCCTGATCATCCTTACTTTTGGTGTAATCAGGCGTACGATGATTTTGTGCGCACTTAACGCATATAAATGCTCTGTTACAGGACTTCTGCGTGTGTCCAAACTACATTCTGCTATCTGAGCAACTAAACAAGGTCTTGATGCTCCATTCCCTTGAGAATAATTTTGACCTTACCCTTCATACCCAACTTATAAGTAGAGTTACCCTTCTTTACAACTACTTCAATAGAAGATAACATACCTTCAATATCGTTCATTTCATCCAATAAAATTGGGGGCGGCTTCGAGGTCACCGTAACTGGCTCATCTTCCTCCAATGTCTCATTATCAAACTCAAGATTTTGACCCAACAGTTCAAAACGATTAGAGATAGAGCTTAAGTTTTGAGTTTGAAAGTTTCCCGGCTACATCCTTTACACCTAAAAGGCCTCGGTACCTTTTTTTCGGCCAGTTTCGGGAGATTCGCCTCTACACTTCTCAGTCGACTGCCAAAGATGTACTGTGGGCGTCCCAGGACCATCACAGACACTCCTGTTAGTGCCTGTAATCTTTTATTGCTAGACAAAAACGAGCAGCATATATTATGGCTCGGACCGTTAGTATTTATTTTGATAATGCACATAACAGAAGCAGCGGGAATATGAGAAACACTAGATCAGTTTAAGCAATCAGCGCGTAGTAAACAAATGAGTAGAAGTAAAAGTACACATAGGATACACAGCGAAAGCCAAATTAGAAATGTTTCGTAGACAAGTCCGCACTTAAGAAGTGTATGATTGCGACTTTCAATTATGTATGGTATAAGCAATTATTTGGCAATTAAAAACCAAATTTGTTTAATTTTTTATAATTCAATGCACCGCGCGAAAATGTTAAATATCAGGGTCACCAAAAAATGTTTGATTAAATTCTTATTTTGTTGTATTATATTGTAAGTAACACTATCGATAAGTTACATGATTGAATATCAATGAACAAAGTACGACGAACGACTACCAATGACTGAATATATTATAAATTTGCAAAATAACAATAAGCACCTTTTGAAAACAACGTCAAATCAACCAAAAAAAACATTAGTATCATGTTATCGGTTATGGGTATAGTCACATGTGCTTAGAAGAAAATGATATCTAAGGTATTTGTGAACTCCTTTTGGGGAGATCGTTGGGGTGGAGTCGTTTTAGCCATCGTGGAGTTCTGTTCTATATAAATCCCTTGCTAAGGGAGAAGGGTGTTGAAGCAGTCGATCTTTATAGCGGCTGCTAAAGAAATTTATTTGCTCAAGTATGGTTGGCATTTTGAAGTCACGATGTAAGGTCGAGTAAATCTTAATTTGCTGCGGAAAACAAAGAGAACATGCTTATGATTATGACAACAGCTGCTTTGAACACTTTGGATCTCTCGTTCCGGTTCTCGGTCAAGTCAACCTCCAATAATTCCTTACGATACCCATCCGAAAAAATAAAGTTTTTTCAAATTCGACTAATGTGCATATAAAAAAAATATATTACCAACAAAAAAAACTCTAAAAACATGAGCGTGGGCGTAGCAAGCGCGCCAATACAACTTGATTGGGTAATAAACACTAAAGTTCATTAGTAAGTTCGTTGCGAATTGGAGCACATAAAAAGCAATATCTGGTTCTGGGGATTTATTTATGCCTGCCTTAAATAAGCAATATTATTATTATAAATCACCAATTAGTTTCTTGAAACAGTTAATGATTATTTGTTGTTTAACTAAGTTCCAAGCTTGATATCGCTATGCCAAACAAAACAGTGAGAGGTTTTATAAAATCCAACACAGATGAGCCGTTTTCCAATGCACAATTTTTTTCTTTTTAATAAGAGCTTTTTGGTAATCCATTTTAAAAAGTGGATGATATATTGATCAAGCGGCTGAATTAGGGCCGCCGTATTTGGGACCAAAAATTAAATTGTAATGTTTGAAAATTTTTTATCTGTTTTCCGTTTTTTTATAGGTTCATATAAAAATCAACTAGTATTATCATCCAAATATCACTCATCATCCAAGCACCTCTATTACTGAAGTATGGCAGTATCACCTCTTTTCATTTGAAAGAAGCTGACTTTCCAATACAATAAGCTCTTTTGAATCCTTTTGGGTCCCCATGTTTGTTTTCGTACATTCCGTTTGTCAATGCCTTGTAGTAGTGTCCAGTTTCATCAGCATTATAAATGTAATCAGGATAGAATTTGTCCAAAATATACGCAAAATATCAAAAATAAATGTCACTGCATTTACTGTATTATTCTCCCCGTCAATCTTACCGAAGTTACTATCGTATCGTTTCCACCAACGCCCAACTACAACATGGCTAATATTCCACATTTAACATTGATGCAAACTCCTGTACCTTAGCAAGCAAGACAAATCCACTACTAACTACAGGTTTAAATCTCCAAGTTTAGGTGTCCACTTTTCTAACGAGTTTCGCATTTAAAACTGTATTAGTGCGGATATCGTTTTCTTTTTTTTAATACGGGAAATGTTGCCAACACCCACTTTGTATTTATGAGCCAATTCTGTTTGATTACCATTTGATTTTGAGCCGTTTAAAACTTCTTAATTTTCTTTCATGGTTAGCGCTTTACGCGACATTGTTACAAAACCATATATTCAGCTATCAATGAATGGTCTTTATAGCGATAAAATTTTTCGATTTTCGCCACTGTATGGTTTGTCAAAGATAAAGCTTTTAGTTCTGAAACCGACGAGATAAAAACGATGGAAATTCTTTAGAGTTAACTTGTAAATTCAGGTCGGATTCAGATTTGTGGGGCCCCGGGGCAGTGAAGAAAATGAAGGCCCTTTCAAGTTTCAATAAAAAAAAAAACAAATTTACACTATTTACAAACATGGTTTTTTTTTGTAATTTTTTAAAAATGTTACTATTTGATAGCTTTAAGTGAAAGAAACTGACTTGCCTTTTTAAAAGCAAAATCATAATAAATCCTCAGAAGTCTATTTCCCAATGCAAATCAGCGTTTCATTTTAGAAAATGATCGTTCTCCTTTGTAATTACCTACTATCAACATTAAATACATTCTCAATGTAATTTCAATATTAGGAAATGCAAAGCTATAGTTATTATTAACTAGAATTCTGTAAAAGAACATCTTTTTTGGTTCACTGTCGACATTGTAGTTCTTCTTGCGACTGATTTCATGATCGTCGTTGTAAATTATTACTAACTTATCGGTAGCCTTGTGCAACTCCGATAAACTCAAACTCTCCAAATGAATGATGAAACCAAACCGATCTCAGACAACGTCATAACCACGAATCATATACTCTGGGACTCTGAAAGTTCATGAATTACTGGAATTAAACTTCTTACTCGAATTTATTCCTTGGGTGACAGCTGGGCTTCTGAGGATTTTGAATAATCCAACGCATTGAGCCTAACATTTCTTGATCTAGAGCTTCTAGAGATCTTCACATATTCGTCAGTATCTGATCATTTTAGAGCTGTCTTTTCGTATTCGTCAAACTTTTATTTTTTGGACTCTACGAATGATCTGAGTCATTTCAGAGCTTGCACTGTAGAAAAAAAACCATTCAGGATGTTGCAAAATCCAGCAAACAATTCAATTTCAAAACTTCTCATCTTCTTTAAAAGTCTAATAGTTCTTGGTCATGTGATATGTCAGCAAGAGCTTCTTTAATTTTCTCGAACGTAATTATTATTCTCTGAAAATTTCTGGTCCATATCGCTCGGAAATCGCTGTGGAAAACACGTAGAAGTTTTGGATGAAATCGACAGCGCAAGTACAAGAGTTAGCTGCAGATTTTCCAACAAAGTTTAGTGAGAGGCCACAACAAGAAGTTTATTCTTCTCCAATACCAGAGCTTGTATCTCATTGTACTTGCCACTCATGTTTGCGGCGTTGTTACATACATTTTTTTTTTTTTGTTATAAAATTTTTTAATCCAATATTTGTGGAGGCCCCGGAGCTCTCGCCCCTATGCACCAGTGCTAGCATGGTACAGCCCTAGTAACAACACAAAAACTACATTGCCATAAAAATACAGTAGGGTTCAGTTTGATTTCGTTGCAAAGGAAAAGCGATCGAAGTTATTTTATTTTTCTAAATGCACAATAGGCGCCGAGTCAAGATATCATAGCTTTAAACTCGAAACATTTGTTATGGATGCTGCTTGCAGATGTATTAAGTCTGTGTACGAGTATAATCGTATTTGAATCTAACTCGCTTGCATAAAATCTTGTGATAAATCAAGGCAGAGATGGAGACAATGTGGGGATAAAATCAATGCTGAAAACGAAGAAGTAACCTTTACGAGAAATGGTTTATTGGAAAAAACGGAATATTGAAAATTATACTTGTGCTCGGTACCGTAATATTAAGTCTGTACGACAGATGTTCAAGTTAAGTAAAATAGGTTTTCATTATTCAGATTTATCTTTATTTGTCTGTACTAATACTAAAACGTTGTGCTTTAGAATAGCATAGAATTGAGGAAAAAAAAAAAAAAAAATTAAAATAGTTCCAGCTAATGGATGTTCAAGTTAGAGAAAGTGAGGTGTATATTCATTCATATTAATAATTATAATTTTTCTCATAGCCACAAATCAAATCATTAATTCAAATTATCAAAAAATAATAAATAATATTAGAAAACTTTTATGTAATTAATGTTTTCCATTTGTTTTTCTCTTTCCACTTTTTCTTTCAATCGCGTAAAATTAACTGTAATGTCAATGACTCTCTGCCTCTCTTTCCCTCTCACGCACTCTGTTTCTCTCTCTCTCTCTCTCTCTCTCTTTTGCTCTCTTTAACAATCTCATAACAATTAATCAATCAATCAAAATAAAAACTTAAAATTTTACTGAACTGAAATAGGCGTGCCTGGCAAACGAAATGAAATCTACTATAATTGCTGCCCCGAACCTTATATTGACATAACATTCGCAATTTTGATAAGACGCAAAACTTTATACTATTTTTTTAATTTGATTGTGCCGTGCGTACTGATCGCCTCTATGGCATTATTAGGTTTTACACTGCCACCAGATTCTGGCGAAAAACTCTCGCTCGGTAAGTTCTTCGTTATTAGTACAGTAAATGCTAAAAATTCAATCTTATACATATCACACACATTAAAGAAAAGAAGACATTAACATACCAAGAAATCTGTATTTATGTCAAAGCAAGTACCAGAATAAGGATATGTAGATCAGACTGCGAGATTTGTTCGAAAATTATTGTGAATTTTGAATTTACGCGGACTAGGTATATTCGATTTTAGATTTTTTTGTGGCGTTATGTTGGTACTCATGTTGCTCACTTATGCTGACAAAGTCGGTCATTTTTATAATGTAGTTAATTTTTGACAGCTGTTTTGCTTGCACGAGTTTTGGCTCGTTTTCGATTTTTGGCTATCGAAAATCCAATATACGTAGCTCGCGTTAATCCAAAATTCGCGGTACTTTTTGAATAAATCTCGTATTTAAATTTTGCGTTTTACAAGAGTAGAAGGGCAGTAGCAGTTGCTACAAAAAATATTTCCAAAAATACCAAAGGGTCAGAATAGGTAATTTTGATTTTTAAGATTCGTGTCATTCTATCCTAGGATTACTGGATCATATATTCCCCATACAAATCCAAACTTAAATTAATGTTCCTAATAGAAAAACTGGATCGCAAAGATCATTAGAAATATTGCGATATGCATACTGGCTCTACTGTCAACATAAGACAAATCAATATTGTAATATATCTTTGTGCTCAATCACAGAATTGTAATATCGCTCAATCGCTCCTATAATTGTACGCACAGAAATATTTCAAAGTTCAGCTCTCTAACTCAAAAACTGAGGGACTAGTTTGCATACATACAGATGGACAACAAACATAGCTTAATCAACTCGTCTCGTCGAGCTGACAAAGAATATATATACTTTATGGCTCCGAAGTCTCCTTCCATTTGTTACGAATTTCATAACAAACTTAAAATACTTTTCACTGCATGATTAAATAAGAAAACTTATAGTGAAAGTGAAAACACGAATGAAAGAGACTTTTGGAGTGAATTTTTAAAGGCAAAGCTAAAAACAAAACATTCATATATACACAGATACATTATCACACAATCACATAAAAAATAAATAAAATATAAATGTATACACATAGTGTATATTACACACATTCACACACATATGTATATGTACATATATAGATAAACATTTAGGCATGTCAGATATATGATTGATTGTTAAGTTGCGTAAATGGCACAAACTTGATGACGATAAATTGAAATGAACTGAACTAAACTAAACTGCAGATACTAGGATATTTTTACTTTTTGACGTCTTTTGACTAAAATGAATCGTAGAAAATAAAAAAACAAACGAATGAACATTACTACTCAACTCAACACAACCCAACTCTACTCTAAGGTTCAGTGCAGAAAATACGGTAGTAGTTTTTTATTTGAGAGAAAAAGACTTCTTCTACTCAAAACAACAAAAAATTTAAAGAAAAATAGAGAAGCATCGAATATTATGATAAAAGATAAAAAAAGCACATGGCAATGATAAAAATTAAATCAGGATCAAGATATCAAGGTAAGCCAAGCTTAGTTATGTGAAGTGATGACAAAGCACAACAATTCAATCTAATGGAGTTACAAGAGCAGTGAATAAGGAGTGAAACAAGAAGAAGAGAGGCAACAACACTTGAAAAATGATATTAATCCAAATGCAACAGTAGAAGGAGGTCCAAAGAAGAAAAAATTTACTTATTAAGGAACAATATGGTTTGGATACATTAGATACGGTTCTGTATATAGAAAAAACAATAAATTAAATTGAGAACAACAATTACAACACAATAATAAAAGAAAGACAAAATATTGTAGCTGTAACCTTTAAGGTTATTTAATAAATTTACTTCTCACCTTTTATGCTTTTATTTTATTTCTTTCTTTTTCAATCTCATTGGGAACTTCAAAGCCACATAGGACGACACTACTACTCCTCTGTTCCTATTTTTCCTTTATTTATTTCTTCTTCCTCTTTTTTTCTTCTTTTAATTATGAAACATTAATATATTAGAATAGTGTTGCTTTCAGGCGCTTACATTTAGCTATTGGGCTGGTTAACTGAAAAGTCATTGCGATTTATATAGTAAATCATTGATTACACCTATACCTAATTGTACATTGTTTCTAAAAACTTTATTAAACAACATGATAATTACCAATTTATAACTGACTACTGGTTATTATGTATATTAATTTAAATATGTATGTACTATAGATATGCCATGAATAAATCAAAAGCCCACTTGATTGATGAATGAGTAGTTTGTACAATCAAATTCATTTGAAGCGATTTTGAGTTTCACTTATATTTTAATTTTATGGTAAGATTGATATTCCATTCACATATTCATAATCACTAAGGCTATGAATGTGACTAGCATTCGAAACTCATTTCATTTAATATGAATCAATCATAATCATTAAAATGAATATGAATAGTGTAGTAATCATAAACTAATCATTAGTAATCATGAAACTAAGCAAAGCAACAACAATATGTTCTTTTGAACGAATACTTTATGACTACTACTCGATTTATATTCATTTTAATGATTATGATTGATTCATGTTTACTGAATTGAGTTTGGAATGCTAGTCATATTCATAATCAGATTATGAATAACTATATTTATTTATATTTTGCTGTTGTAATGAATATTAATTATGATTATTATTGCCAGTCATAGAATGAATAATGAGCAGGGCCCTCACAAATATACTCGAAAAATACAGGTTTAAGCACTTAAATATGCACTAAAAGAGTGGTAAATATGCTTACAAATATGCTCGAAAAAAAACAACAATTTTTTATAATTATTTTTTGTTCAATTTATTTTAAACAGCGAAAATTTTGTTTACAATTTTCATATACAAAAGATCTGCGTTGCGCGTTTAACAATGTTGTATATGCAGAGAATGATCTTTCAACATCCACCAACATTACTGGACAGAATTTAACATTTGAAATTTCCAAAGGCGTTAAAAAGTCGATGTAGTCGCCATTTTCTATAAATTGTTAGTATGTAATTTATTTTGCACAAGGATGAGTATTCTATTTATGTTATCCTTTTTTTAACTTCGGCAATGGCATTTATTTCTTCTCGCAAAGATAGTCCTTAGGTTTGCAGTAATTGAATGCCTGCAGAAATGCAGTCGAAGTTAGACTTAGTTTTTTAGTTTTTAAATCAGATTTTAGGTCATTGCCAGTAAACATTTTTTTTTTTTTTTTGTTCGGCAAATAACGTCTGAGTCGTCATCTTTGAATTTATTGACTGCTGAACGAATTGAATTTATATTATCGCAGTAATATTCAGCAGCATCCATCCATGTACCCCACCTAGCTATGCAAGGTTGTGGTGGTAATTTCAAATTCGGAAATTCGGCTTAGAATTGAGGACGGCGAGAAGGTGCCTTAAGACAAGTGATGGTTTTGTATAAATTTACTTAAAACGTTGAAGTTAAGAATATACCTTGCAATAGATGGATTTCACATTCGAAATAAGTGTATTTACATTTGTGACATCGGATAAATTCAGCCACCCTGTGTAGGCCATGGGCGAAGCATATGCAATGCAACATCTTCGGGTACAATGTCTTCATAGTCTTCATAGTTGCTATCATATCCGTCGCAGCATCCGTTACCGCAAATAAAATCTATAGTATTGAATACCTTTGAAAAAGAAAAATTTGCACAGACTGGATGCAACCATTTTTGACGGAATATTCTCTTCAGTCCGTTATCTTCTTCTTCATAATGTACAGAGAGCAGGTGAATCAAGTTAACGTTCCACTCGAAAAATTAGGGTTCTGCTCGAAACTCTTTTTGTTTTGTTTTTTGGCCATGTTAAGGTAAGTGAAAACAAAAACAAATGTTCATTTTGGTTTCATAGTCTCAAATATGCATTATCATGAAAAATAAGCCTGGAAACTCTAAATATGCAAAATAATAATAAATGCACGTCTAAAGTATGTACATATATGTAATTGGTATTGTACTAAATATTTCCATCCATCCCATTGGTATGGCTTAAAAAATTTATAAAAATTATCGATTCAATTTACGATTTCTCGATAAACGAAAAACCTTTCCATGTAATTTTTATCGCAATGACTTTAAAAATCACTCAATTATTGTATATGAAGACAATACTAACCAACCACAAATTTAAACAATACTTGAACTAATAGAACTGATAAATGGAATATAAAATATAATACAATTTTTGCTGCATACTTGCAGGAGTTACTATTTTATTATCGCTCACAGTCTTCCTTAATATGGTAGCAGAAACAATGCCCGCGACATCAGATGCTGTTCCACTGTTAGGTAAGTTAACTTCAATATAATGATATATAAATAATTTCAATTTTCAACATAAAAAAAATAAATCAAAGCAACAAAAAAAAAAATATACATATAAGTAAATATTAATATATTTGTAATTTCTCCAAAGTACAGCGATAAAAAAATATATTGTATAAATTTGGAAGGCAGCTAATCATTTCTTAAACAATTTTTTTCCATTTTCTCTTGCTCTTGTGCTTAACTTATTTATTATTGTTAGCTTTATTTAACTATCATTTTTTTTAAAGTTTTTCTTTTTTATTATCTTATTATTATAAGTAAGTAATTTTACAATGCCTCAGATTAACACTTATTAATATTCATCATCATGGTAAACTTCTTTAGTTTTCAATTCTCTTTCAATGAGCAACAAAACAAAATTCCATTGATCTACCCACCCAACAAAAACAAATAAACCAACTTTCAATAATACAAAAATTCTCTCTATTATCTGAGACCTATAATACAATGTACCATTTCATGAAAGGAGTTCATTAGACCACATCAAAATACAAATCCAGAAAAATGAGCTGTCAAAATCGTGAGAGAGCGCAATAAAAATGAAATAGAATGGATCACGAAATTATCGCACCTCTGAGATTCACCGCTATTGGTTTCGTTCTTGCAAGGTGTTAACGCGTACAGCAATATAACCTTTATGGGACACACGACCAACCAACCAACCAAACCACACTGGCATTAAAAGCAAAAAAGTTAAAGCTTGCAATAGAAGAGTCAACAAATTTTTAATGTTTGATTGGAATAAAATGAAACATTTAGAGAAGAGAAAAGCTCAAGAACGTTATGATCAAACATTTAAAATAGCAACTGTAAGGAGATTAAAAATGACTGAAGATATAAACACAAAATTCCGTAAAAAGTAAAATAGACAATAAATAAATAATTGTCAAAAGCTAAAGAGTACCAGAAAAATTGTAAGGATTAAGTAATGTACATCAATTGCGTATTAGAAACTTCCTTGTATGAATTCACATTGTCCACTTCTGTATGAACTAACAATACTTGCACTCAAATAATTCTATTCATACAAGCGAAAAAAAATTGAATTCCGTTTTTGCTATTCACACTTTAAATGTCAGTGAGTGGTGTTCTTGGAACTCACGAAATGTAACGGATTCCATAAGAATCGAATTGCACATAGCGTGTATGAAATGATGTGGGTGAAGACTGGAAAGAGATAGAAGAGAACAAACAAAAGGAATCGAAAACCAGAAAGAATATTATCTTTAACTGTGTCGCAGCTGTTATACTTTTCAAGCTAGGAAACGTATTTGCCTGTGATTAAGTACACAGAAATATTACAATATTGATTTGACTTATGCTAAGTATACATACCGCGTTTCAACAATGTGACCGCAATATTTCTTTGCAATTGAGTAATGCTAGAATCTTGAAATGGTTAATAAGTATGAATCAGACACTTATAAATAGTATTTAAATTTCAGTTCGATATTACATTATAACGAACTAGATTTCCAGGCGCGCGTTGCTACGCCTTGTCTCAAAAAACGGGGTAAACGTATGCCAAAATTTTTTTCTTTGGTGAAGATCAACTGTCCTTTTTAATCGTTAAAATAGTAAAATGTAACTAATTATACGTCGTCTATTTATTGTAAATCAATTTTTATTTAAATTAAATTGGTAAAACATTTATCTTTTGGGACATGACAACTCATAATAAATTCACAAAGTCGGCAGCCCTTACATTTTTATGTATGAAGTAATGGTCACTTTGTTTGCAAATTTTCGAATTTTGGCACGTTGCGTGAATGCTTTTATTGTCTTTCATTGTAGTCTGTTTCTGCGTTGCCATTAGTAACGGAACTTTATGCTGAGAGAGAGCGATCACAATATTGACACGCTCCTTTTCGTTATCTTGTAAGACTGTTGTTCACTTTAACACACACCCACACAAATAGACCAAATTGTTTTACTTGATGATGGAAAACAGTGTGCCGATAATGTACTTGGTCTTTTAGTATTTTATTACCAAGCTGTCACAGTCACAAAGCACGTATAAATTTTTTGTAAAATAATATAAACACTTCGTTTTGATACATAACAAACCCAGAATAAAATGTCAAAGTGAAAAAAAATTTTTAAAAACAGAATGATCAATTAAGTATTAATATTGACAAATTTATTTCTGATATATATGTGACGAAGGCTACTTGATCGATTTGTCTCTATTTGCAATTATTCATACGAAAATACAAAAATCGCTATTAAAAAATTGGAGGTGGGGATAGAAGCTTAAAATATACCTTATGACCTATTCTCATATCTACCAAATATATATATAAAAAAAAATCATAAAACTCGGTCAAGTCGTTTCGGAGGAGTTTTTGTTCAGTGACACGAGATTTTTTAAATATATAGATAAAAAAGTTTTTCTAATAGGAACATGTATTTGAGAAATGTCTCAAAAGCGCAAATGATTTTGCAACTATTTTATTTTTATCAAAACGAAAAATATAAATTTAGGTTTAGTAGCCTTGAGATTCAGTTTGGCCAAGGATGGATTAAAGCCGAAAAAATTAGGAATTTTGTGATAAATTTGCACTTAAGTACCATCCAGTGAATTTAACTGCATTATCAAAGAGGAGCAATACTATAGTAGGATAACATAACGAACGATGTTATTTTCGTGAGCCAAATTGAAATGTCTTAAAAACGCAATATTTTTTTCGTACAATGTGATTTTATATAAAAACCTTATTTTGAGAGATGATTATATTTTATGCATATGGCAACTTCGCACCAGCAAAAGACCCCCAACTGTGTAAACAGCTAAACAAACATTTTTCTGCTGATTTCAATGAAAAAACTTTCGACTGTGTTATAAAAAAGTTAAATTATTATACAATATAAATAACTAGCTCAACCCCCGCCCACTTCGACTAGCTGCAACTTGCCTTCTGATAGTAAAAGTTGAAAACTTCTTGGCATGACTTTTATAAAACACTGTCAAACAAAATAAATAAATCGATTTACATTATGCAAATATAATCGGTATATACCGTTTTATACCGATTAATAAACAAAAGGAAAAATAAAAATTGTAATTTTCTGAGTTATTGTTCATAAACATAACTAAGTTATAATTTAAAATTATAATCCTAGTTCTAATAAATAAATAAATAAAATGTTTTAACAAAAACTTGACAAAATGAAAGAAATTTTTGCAGCACTAAATAATAACTAAGTTACATGAGTTGACTTGAGTTCTACGCAGTATTTTTGTATTTTGCGTCAGAACAAATAAGTTTTAAAATATCGGGTCTCGTTCTTAGGTACAAATAGAGTTCATTACAAGATTTATTTTAATTATTTATTTACTTCAAAATGGCTTTCAATACTGAAACTGGTTTTCAGCCGAAACATTCCCAGCATTCCAGCTAGTGACGTTTTCGCGTGTCCCAAAGGTGGAAATAAGCGCAAACTCGTCGAACAATTTCGTATCTTGGCAGCTGATAATAAATTCTTGCTTGATCAACAAATCCATTATATTCTATACCTCTTCCCATATAGGTACTTTCTTAAAATTTTTCCATTTGAATAGTAAAAGTTCTTTGTTGAATTGACACCATTTCTCCAAATATTCTTTGATATTCTTATAAAACTCAATGGCTGCAGTTTTTACATTCTGCTGGCCAAAAGCAGTACAAGGTTCTTGTAGTTTGAAAAGAAGATTACGAACGGTGTGTGGAAAGTAAAGGCAATTCTCTTTAAATGCCAAGCAAGCTCGGAGATGATGTATTTCCATTGCAGACACGTTTTGTCTCTCGATATTCAACACGGCTTCATGAAAAGTCATTGCCTGAGCATGCAAAAAATATAACTGCAATTCAGAGCTGAAAATTTCGTAAACCGTTCTTAATATTTGGACATTTGATAATGTTCAGAAAAAAGATTTTTAAAGGCTGAAACATTTCTAGAACTCTTTCATTCGCGGACATTAACGCAGGCCACCTAGTTTTACTGCATCTCAGCAGTTTGTGATGCTTTATACTGGACTATATTGCGTAAATATTATTCCTTCCTTTTTTAGTCTTCCCTTCAAAATTGCAATATGTTTTGTCTTCACAAAATGCTACAATTTTCTTATTCAAATCATTGCTTCCTTCAAATAATCAAATATCCGAAGTTTCGCATGGTTGTTCCCGAAACTCGCTCGAATGTTGTCTTTCGTCTCTCCCACCCTGCGTTGTGAGTATAACTGATGAACTAGTGAACACTCAATTATAATTGATAATGATATATATTAGTAATCCTTCTTTTGTGTTGGTTACTTGTATTCACATTGAGTAACTACTGTGACATCATTCACTGCCGCCAGTGTGTACCAGGACTATCCTTATATATAAAATTCTAGTGTACGGATTTTTGTAACCATTTGTCTCCTGAACGGCTGGACCGCTTTTGATGAATTTTTTTTTTTTTTTTGTTGTACTTATGGGGTCACCTAGATGGGTCTTAGCAGTAGCTAGACCCGATAGACACCCCTGTTGTCGAGATCTAGTCAGCTTTTTACCAATTTTTTAACCTTTTGTTTAACTAGCGCAAGCTATTCAAGAAGATTTTAATAATTAAACAACAAATGTATGCTAATGATAATAATAATGAATACTTATTTTTTCCATTTTTTAAATTTTAATATACTATTTTGTAGTATTGTATTAAGTTTTTTGAAAACCACTGCAAGACCAAGCAGAAAACTTTTTTACGTTTATTCGTTGCAAGCTTTGGTTGTTGTTATTGTTGTATTTTTCCTCTCTGAGCACGCACAAGACTATGGCGCCCTTCGTTCTCTTATTTTTGTGTATGACATTCAAAGTGATTGGGCAGGAGTCATACAATGTGTTTCGTTGTTCATGCCTTGCTCCTTCCTGAATTTTGTGTTTTTGTATTTACTCTTTCATTTACTGATAACTGAGTACGTACAAGAGTATTGCGCTCTTCTTTCTATATGTGATGTTGACTGATAAATAAATATGCAACACGTGTTTTCTTTTTTTTTTTTTTGAGATGGCGAAATAAGATGTTATCATGTAATTCTTATTGAAAATAGAAAAGTGCGATCCAGACTATCTTAATATTGGGTTGTTGGAAAAGTATCTTCCGGAAATGAGAATTATGTTTCACCATTTTGTTCATATAGACCATCAAGACAATTCTGCATAGAGCGAAATAAATGGTAATCAGATGTTGCTAGGTCCGGGCTAGATGGTGGGTGCACTAACACTGCCCAGCTGAGTTCCCTCAATATTAGCGCAGGGTTTGCATTGGTTTGAGAAGCCTCTCAAGGTCTTCTAGAGGAGTCACCCCCTTTAAAAAAAAAACCGGAAAGAAGGCTAATGCTCTGTTAGCAGCCCATAGAAAACGCTTTTTATATGGGAGCCATACGAACCACTAATCCTAGTATCTTAAAACTTATTGTGTCCAAATTAAGATGATAGCACAAAAAATAAAAAAATAAAAATTCTAATAAGAACATGCAATTGAGTAGGGGGTTTGTATGGGAGGGCCACCCTAATGGTCCGGCTGATTCCGACAAATATGCAGCATATGGTAAAAAGAAAGATTCATACAAAATTTCAGCTCTATAGCTTCAAAACTGAGGGACTAGTTTGCATACATACAGACACTCAGACAGACGGACATGGCTGGATCAATTCATCTCGTCGCACTGATCAAAAATATATATACTTTATGTGGTCTACCATGTCTCCTTCTTTGCTTTACAAACTTCGTGACAAACTTAATCAGTTAATAATATTCACTACGTGAAGAGTATAAAAATATAAACAATAAATATACATAATTAAATACAAAAATCGAATAAAAAAAACAAGTAAAAAAATAAACGATTATACAGGTAAAAAAAATATTTGAGTACGCACAACACTCATGAGCCTTTGATGTGAAACATCATTGTTTTCAGTAGAGTGGAATTTGGCATCGTCCTCGATTAATTTGTTTTATTTAATTATCTAATTATTAATTATTTTATTCCAAAATTTTTCGTTGCAATCACCGTACTTATTTTGAATTAGAGATTATTTAATTTGTTTACCTTTGAAATAGTACACTCAAACTGAGTAAGCGTTACAAAATCACTTATATCGTGCGTTCGCAAATAAATTTCTAATTCTTTGCTAGCCAAAAGTGATAAGCAGCGGCCTCTGATATATGGCAACGAATGTTCAATGCCTGGCTGTGGTTTGGTTTTTTCACATTTTTAATATTTTTATTTTTTTATTTGTTTTCATTTTTAATACTCGTAATATAAAATAATTATGCATTTTTTGCTCACTCGATTTTTTATTACATTATCTAGCTATTGTATAGTATATTTTCAATAAAATGATACAAAGTAATGAATTGATTTTTCAAAATGTGTTTTATTGTATATGTAGTAATTACAGTTTTAAAAAAAAACCAAATTTTTTTTACAAAAGTCACGTTGTCATTAGCCAGTCAATCATTCGATTTCTTATCGCAGCTCATTCTGCTTAATCAAAAGATCGCAAGGCAAGCTGTTAACCAAAATAAGCGATTACATCAATTTCAAATTCACTCACCGAAACCAAAGATGTTTCACATAAAACTAAAAAAATTGCGTTTAGAAGCCGAATAACATTTGTATCACAAAATAATGAAATAAAAGAATAATATTATAGAACACAACTGTAGTAATTATTTTAAAACTTCATTCCTAACATTTTTTGCAGCAGTTTCACTTCAATAGTGTGTTTATATAGGTGAGAAACATTAATTTTTTTCAATTTTATTTAAACAAACACAAAAGGAATACAGAGAAAGCATTTTGCTTTGTATTTGGTTACGCAGTCAGCAGAAGCAACGGTTTACGAAAAAAAAACATGATGCTATTACTGCAGTCATTCCTTAGTCTATCTCGCTTTCAAGCATAAAGTTGTTATTTTCATTGTTTGCCTTGTGCCCCCTCATGATCACAAACTAGTACACCGGCGAACTCAACACAGCTTCTGTGTGTTTCTCGTTTTCTTTTCACCGTTCCTTTTTTTGCGCATACCATAAAATTCATATACATGCGTAACATTGTTGTTGTACAACATACAAACTGGTTCTTTGCATGTTGTTGTTGTCAAGAAACGCACAACATAAACTTTACTTATATAAGTTATCACATTGCAAATAATCGATTCTCGATCAAGTGTGTGAAAGCTCATTCTGGGATCGGTTGGCATTGGACGCTCTCAGGTTTCGAGGGGTCTGAGGCTTCGAGCCTCAGGCGATAGCCAGGACTCACCAGCGACGCACGTCTGCGCGCTATACTCATATATATTTTTTATAAAACAATATATTCAATTTG